>APFE031324924.1:0-58924 GCA_000404065.3 Pinus taeda | reverse complement strand
TTTGGAACATGTACATATGCATCACATCCAAATACCCTCAGATGTGAAAGAGAGGGTTTCTTACCAGTCCATACTTCTTGTGGAGTCTTATCCTCCAACATTGATGAAGGTGCCCTGTTGACCAAGTAACGTGCAGTATCCACCACCTTTGCCCAGAATTATTGTCCTAACCCGGCACCACTGAGCATGCTTCTTGCCCTTTCCATCAACTTCTTTTTCATTCTTTTTGTGACTCCATTTTGCTGAGGTTTATATGGAGTAGTCTTCTGCCATGCTATACCACACTTCTTACAGAATTATTCAAATTCCTTGCTGCAGAATTCTCCACCATTATCTGTCCTCAACACCTTTATCTTCTTCTCTGTCTGATTTTCCACCAGAGCCTAAATTCTTTAAACCTGTCAAAGACTTCAGATTTCTTCTTAAGGAAATATATCCATGTATTCCTTGAGAAGTCATCTATAAATGATACATAGTACACAGACTTACGCAGTGATGGAACTTTCACAGGTCCAAACACATCACTGTGCACAAGCTCTAATATTTGTTTCGTCCTCTTACCACCAGAGGGGAAACTCACCCGATTTGCTTCCCATATACACAATTTTCACAGAAATCAAAATCGAGAGAGCTATTACTCATACCTTCTACCATGCCTTTACCATGAAGTATTCGAAGGCCCTTCTCTCCAATATGTCCAAGCCTTTGATGCCACAACATGTCTTCTCTCCAGAGACCACTAGATTTCTGCTCCATTTTCAGGAACCATAGAACTATTGCACCCGTCAACAACAGTGCTACCTTGCAGCTTGTACAAAGTTCCAATCCGAACTCCCCGCATCAATACCAGTGCTCCTCGAAACATCTTGCAGGTATCCTTCTCGAACACTGTCTTTACACCTGCATCATCCAACTTGCTTACAGAAATCAGATTTCTGGCCAACGCAGGAATATGCAGAACACCCGGAAGGGTTCTAACCCTTCCACCTTGCAACTTAACTTTACTTTTCCGTGACCAATGATTCTAGCCTTCCTATCATCTCCTAAGAAGACATCATCACCATCATATTTCACATACTCGCAGAACCACTCTCTATGGGGAGTGAAGTGAAAGATGACCTGAGTCAATCAACCATGCCTCATGATCTACATGTGTACTTGAAGAAGCCAAGTACACATCCCCACCTTCATCTGAGGTGGTTTTCGCCTCTGCAGAAGAAGCATCATCAGATCCTTTTCCTTTATCAGGAGCTTTAGATTTACACTCCCTTTTGAAGTGCCCTTCCTTTCCGCATTTCCAGCACACCACCTTTGTAGGTTTTCCTGGAGATTTAGATCTCCCTCTAGATTTAGATCTCCCACTCGATGACTTATTTTTGTTTCTGTTCTGGGACCGTCCTCGTACAGACAAGGCATCACCATTCTGGTTGTCCATATTTTTCCGTCTCATCTCCTCCGTCAGCAAGGCTGAGACTATTTCATCAAACTGCAAAGCAGTTGCATTGCTACCTATTGCAATAACCAGACTATCCCACGAGTCTGGTAGAGAACACAACAAACTGATGCACTTATCTTCATCTGAAATTTTAATATCAACAGATAATAACTGACTTACCACAGTATTAAATGCATTCATATGCTCTGTCACCGAGTCTCCATCTTTCATCCTCAGGTTATACAGCTTTTCCCGCAGGAACAGTTTATTCACCAGAGACTTAGATTGGTACAAAGTCCCTAACTTGTCCCATAAAGCCTTCGCCGTAGCTTCCCCTGATACATTCAACAATACTGAATCTGAGACACACAATCGTATTGTGCTCTTTGCCTTCCGATCAAGCTTCTTCCATTCTTCATCGGTCACTCCCGTTGGTTTAGTACCTGGATCTACTACAATCCACTGATCTTTATTCCACCAAAGATCCTCCATCTTGATTCAAAAACTAAAACTTTGAACCAATTAAAATTTCTCAATCTCTATCTTTCCGCTGCTCGCCATCTTCTTTCACCACCAGAATTGATCTCGCAGATCTCCCACTGAACAACGTCTACCACAGGCCTGAGCGAAACCCCTCAGCAACAAAGGCGTCCCCTTGAAGCCAAAACAGCTCTGATACCAAATGTAGGTTTTAACCCCATACAGAAATTACCTGCATACGAATTCTAAAAACAAAGAAAATAAACAATGCGAGAGCAGAACATATAAAACACATATGCACAAAGATTTTCCCCTAGGTCCCAAAACCGAGACTACCAGCTTGATTTTTCATTATGTTCCTTTCAATGTTACAATACATATTTATACATGCCGAAGCATCCAATACCATGGACCGAAAACCATTGCATCCAAAAACATGGAGCGAAAAACCATAGGTAGGTTCATCCAACCTAATATAGGGTCCAAAAAACAATTTTCCCGGGGTGCTGCCTCGGACCTCGTAGAGGCGGGCTACCCGCCCCCCTCAAACCCCCCAGACAGGGGGGACTACCGCCCCCCATGTGACCCCCCCACTACGCAATCGGTGCAACGAAGGGGGGGCGCCCTCTAACCCCCCAGTTTACTAAGTGGGTTAGTCGTGGAAAGAATATAACACAACCCAACACATTGAACATATAACAACAAAAGAATCTTATATTGCTAGAATGAAGATGAGAGGCTTGAAGGAACAAAGTAGCAATGATCTCCAAAAGTTGAACCCTTGCTCCATTTAGTTTTTAGCCTTTTATAGGCCTTTTACAATGCTCCTGAGCTCTCAAAGACTCAGAGTCTTAATCTATCCTCTATGTCCCTTAACTGTTTGATTCCCTGAATAAGAAAGCATGGCTTGGAGGTTTTCTCCTTCTGACAGAAAAATAACCACCTTTAGGTAGTTTGATGCGCTGTCTGGGAGCTCTCTTGTGCCAGAGATGCCCCATGATGTTTGTTTCTATGAGATGCGTTGGGTTGTTGATGCTTCTATTTGTTTTGGGAAAGCTACGCATGTTGTGGCCCTTTCAAATGTTTAGCAATGCATGCTTTCTGTTAACACAGAACAACGCTGCCATATTGTGGACTTCTGCTGAAAATAATGATTGCTTTTGTTTTAAACAGAAAACACAGCAATATTGAGAAATCCCACCCCTCTCTATCCTTTTCAGACTTTAAAAGTCCTCAAAAATGGTTTATTCCTCTATCAGGTCTGCACTTCGGGTTGTTGTCACCTATCGCAATTGACCTGGTCCCTTGCTTCCTTTGTATTTTGAATTACGCTTGAAAAACTTTGAAAACACTTGAAAATGGCCTTTGGCAGACTTCAAATATTATAAATTTTGTTTCCCGGACGCTTTTGGATCCGGGCTTCATTGCTATTGGTGCTACCAAGTTCCCCTTTTTATTTCGTTATATAACAAAATAGATTGAAAATGCAATGAAACTGGACTTTCTATGAACCTCAAATATTATCAAATGCTATTTATAATCCTGTCGGGTTTGCATCATTGCATCGCCCATACGAAGGTATAAAGGCTATGCTCCTTGGTGCTGCTCCATTGCGATATAGCGATGTGATCTAATCGCAATCGCTTATTGCTCATGCCCAGGGCCCTTACTTAAATCGTCGATGCGACCCACCGATCTGATCATCGGAGATCGTTGATCGATGGTGTCTTCCACCCCTTCTTTAAGTCATCCTTTCTACAGTGCTGATTGCGATTTCCACATAGATCTGGGCCATCGATCGACCAAATCTAACGGTTGTTGTGCCTTGACTGTTTTTCATGGTTTTGGAGTGTTTTTTCCTCTCGATGGTGTATGTCCGCCCTTCCAAGGGCTTCTTCTTGCACTTATTTTGACCTTTGGATGATTTTGAGCAAATCTTGAAGATTTCAAGAGAATTTTTGGATCCATTGGGATGATTTTAAGCAAATTTGGAGACTTTAAGAGCATATATGGATCCATTTTTGGGCCTTTTGCCAGCAAGGCTAACATTGGCTCCTTTTGGGGATGAAATCCTCCTTGTGAGGTTTCAAGGATCACAGATCAATGCCTTTCATGTAAAAACAAAATCAAATCTTCCTCCTAGTGTTCCATTGGGCATGGAGTCTATTTTGCAATGAAACAAAAACTGGAAAACATATTTACAATAACAAGGCTTTAAAGCCTTAAACAAAATAAAGTTTCAAGAACCGCCCATTTATTGGGCTACCAAAGTATCTCCTCCTTCCAGACTGTGCAGAATAAATATATTGCTCTGCTGAATTTGAGCGATAACAAACTGACCTGTGCATAAGGATTCAAACTTGCCATTATTACCTTTCTTTTATTTAAATGCATCCCATTTGACGACCCAGTCACCAACTTGGAAATTGTCCACTTTTGCCTTCCTATCAAAGGTTTCTTTTATTTTCTTCTAATGAGCCTTTGAATTCTCAACCATCTGCTCTTTGATCTGTTGTAGTTCAACTAGGTTATTCATTCTTCTCACCATTTTATTCTCTTCACCTTGTTCTTCTTGCAAGAATTTAGCCACAGGGAGAATTAGCTGGATAGGGAAAACAACATCAACGCCATAAACCAGCTTAAATGGATAATTCCCTATGGACTTTTTTATGGTAACTCTGTCAGCCCATAGTGCAAACTTTAGCTTGGAATCCCAACTCTTTTTGTTGTCCTCTAATAGTTTTTTGATTACCCTTACCAGACTCTTGTTAGATGATTCTAGCAAGCCATTGCCTTGAGGATAATATGAGGTACAATGCACCACTTGAATGCCCATGGATTCAGTCATGTCCAACAATTTTTTTGCCTTGAAAGCTGTTGCATTATCCGTGACTAGTTTGGTTAGGCAACCAAATCTAGTGAAAATATTCTCATTCAAGAACTTTATGACAACTTTGTGATTTCCATTCTTAGTGCGTATAGCCTCAATCCACTTGGTGAAATAATCTGTTGATGCTAAGATCCATTTGTGTTGGCCACTGGAATGTGGGTTGATCTCAGCTATAAAGTCCAAGCCCCACTGCTGGAAGGGACCATTGACATGTACTGGTTTCAAGGGCAGAGATTTTAGTGTTGTCTTCCTCCAAACCTTTGATACTTGTCACAAGATTTCACAAAAGAAAACACATCAGAGAACAGAGTAGGCCAATTTTACCTAGCCTTTAGGATTTTTTGGGATGTGGTTTTCCAATAATGATGCCCTCCACAGATGCTAGAATGGAACTAGTGTATGACTTCCGCGAATTGTTCTTTATCTAGACATCTCAAGAGGATTCCAGATGGGTCTTTCCAATAAAGCATATTTTTATTTATGCAGAATTTGGTTGATCTGAGTTTAATGGCCTGGGCTTGACTTGAGCTAAGCCCTGGAGGGACTTCTATATTTTGCAAAAAATGAACTATGCTGGAATACCATTCACAGGTGGCTAGATTTTCAGCCAGAGACTAATTCTACTTTTGCTCTTATGTTTCTCCCTCTATCTGCTCATTAGTTGAATTTAGACCCATGCAATTTATGTCTAACAAGCTACAATTTTCTTCAACCATAAGTTTAGCCAAGCATTGGCCTTTGACAAGCTTAGTGGGCTTCACCTCTATGTTAAACTCTATGAATTTTTAAATCCATTTAACTTTCTTTCCATCAATATCTAGCTAAGTTAAGACATCTTTTACTGATGCTGAAGGTACATATGCAACTACTTTGGAATGCAGAATATAAATTTTGAATGCCTTTAAAGATTTTGTGAGAGCATAAGCTTGTTTTTCAATAAGGTCATACCTTAGTTCAGCATCCCTTAGAGTTTTTCTGAAAAAGGCCATGGGTTCTCTATGCCTTCATCATTTTTCTGCAATAGAACTGTTGCAAGTGTATCACAAGAGGCAAAAGAAAAGATACAAAACTCCTTAGTTTAATCTGGGCTAATTAGGGTGGGAGCTTCCAAGATAGCTTGCTTGATGGCTTCAAAAGAGCTTCTTGAAGCATTTGTCCACTTTATTTCTGATCCTTTCTTTAGCATGGAAGTGATGTGATTTACTAATTCTACAAAGTTTCGAATGAACCTTCTTACAAAGTTAATCTTACCCAGGAAGGATTGAATGTCCCTTTTTGACCTTGGGATGGACAATGTCTGAATTGCTTGAACCCTTGCTAGATCAATCTTCACACCTTTAACAGAAACAATATGTCCCAGAAGTTTGCCTTCTTCTAGAGAAAATTGTGACTTCTTTGGGTTCACCGATATTCCAAACTGTCTCCACCTTAGGAAGACCTTCTTCAAATGTTGCAAATCATCTTTGTGACTGCTGGAGAAGACTATTATGTCATCAAGATAAATAAGGACAAACTTGTCCTTCTCTCCCACAAAGGCTATGTCCATGACCCTCTAAAAAGTAGCCTCAACATTCATCAGGCCGAAAGGCATCTTGGAGTACATTAAAGTGCCCAAAGGAGTAGTGAAGGCGGTCTTTTCCTGATCTTCTATATGTGCAACAATCTGATTGTAACCTGAAAATCCATCTAAGAAAGACATGACTCTAGCCCCTGAAACTCTTTGCGGCAAGTGTTCCATCTTAGGTAGGGGTAGTTATCTTTTTTAGAGCACTTGTTCAGATTTCTGAAGTCAACACAAAGCCTGATTTCTCCATTTTTCTTTCTTACTACCACATGGTTAGCTATCCACTTTGAATACCTTAGGGGAACTATGATTTTGGCATTCAACAACTTCTTGATTTCTTTCTCAATTAAAGGAAATAAGAGAGGGATGATAGGTCTTAATTTCTACTTAAAAGGGATGGTGTTCTTTTCCAGTGGGATCTTATGCTGAATGATGTCTGCGTCATAGGTTTTAAAATCATTGTATTCCCAGGCAAAAATATCAGCAAATTGCTTCGTGAGGGTGCAATACTCGGGATTTTGGGTAGAGGACAAATGAGTGGACAGATTTATGTATTTAGGATGGGTTGGGCTCCCTATATTGTGTTTACAAACAACAGACTCATTTTCTATTTTGGAAAGTTTATAAGGCACATCGTTATAATCAAACAACTTCTCTAGAGGCACCAATCCCTTTGGTATATGGTTACTAGGGAATTGGACAATGCTTCCTCGGTCGATCTCGTTTTTTAGCTTGGACTGGCCGCATTCTTCCATGGTTTCATTTTCTTGGTCGATGTGCACTTCAGAAAATTCCCCAACGACTTGTAAAAACCTGTTAATGTCATCATCGTCTTCAAAAACTTTCCAATATTTGACATTGTCAGGCAGATATGATCTATATTTAACCTGAACTTCATACGTCAATTTAGGAGGCAAAGGAGGAATAAACGTGCTAGCAAACATAGCAAGGTAGTTGGCAAGCTGGTTCTTCATTCTTGGAATGTAAGAAATGGTGAAATTATTAAAAGAATCCTTGAGCCTCGATACTTCATCTCTATATGCTTTCAACCTTGGATGATTTGCTTGGAAAGTTTTATTGACTTGCTCAATGATGAGGTCTGCATCTCCAAACACTTTCAGGCCTTTGATGCCCATTTCTTTAGCAGCGCTTAAGCCCAAAATCAAAGCTTCATACTTTTCTATGTTATTTGTGACCTGAAAGGTTAATTTGAAAGATAAATGAATGTATTCCTGTGTAGGGGACACAAGGAATACACCTGCCCCTGCAACTTCCTTAGAGAAAGCCCCATCAAAGAACATGTCCTAAATTTGTGGTCCTTCTTCCTCGGCAATCTGGCAAACTGATTTTTAAGCTGCGTGGAGGCCAACTGATACTCTTCAATATGAAGAATGCATGCTCCAAAATCAGTGTCAACAACATAGATGGGATGATTTGTGGGATTCCTTTCATCGCTGATGATATAAGCCAACTGAGCTTCTCTGTATAATCTCTTGCTCTCACCTCCAAAAATTGGGAGAGTAGCATAGGACAAATCATTTTGTAATGATCCACCTAATCTCTTGATCCAACCTTTGGAAAGTAACATGTCAAACTTGGGGGGTCCATCTGCTACCACAATATCCATCATCATGCTTTTCATGGGCAGCTGAGACAAAGTGATGGCTAGGTCCTTGATTAATCCCAGACATTTCACTTTTTTAGAGTCAAAAGAAAATAGGCCATGATAAGGCTTGGTAATGTCAAGACCCAACTCATCCATGACAGCCTTGGGCATTAGATTATGGCTAGATCCAGTGTCCAGAAGGCAGTTGTGAAGGATTTGATCATGAATAGTCAAAGAGACATAGATTGATGGGGAGCGGTCTTCACAATTTTCAATCATTGGGCTGAGAATGACAGCTGGCTTGTCATCTTGCAGATTTACATAGTCAGTGGAGGCTTGGATGGCTTTAGGCTCAAGGGCCTCGAGGATGGATCTTTTGAAGGACTCATTCTTCACTAGTTCAATCAGAGGCATAGGTATTCTTAGCTTCTGAATTTCTGATTGAAAATTGAAAGGAGAAGGAGACTTGTCAAGACCTCTTACCTCATGAGATGGAGCTTTGAGGATGATAGGATCAACTATTGGTCGCTTCTGCTTATTATCTTGTTGTATTACAGGGAGAACAAATCGTTGAACAAGGGGTTTCCTTGGCATTATTCATATTCGACCTCAGATTATATCTTTGTCGATCTTCAGTTTGTAGAACATCTTCACCATCCCATTATTGGTTAATCTAGTCATTAAATAATGACTTTTCATAGGAAACTGAGGTCAAAAAGGAGGTATTTCCTTTGTCTTCCAGACAATGGATCTCATTATCTTCTTCAAATTGCTCTTCTTCCATGATCGCATTCTGGAAATGGGTATGCACCCTTTGGTCTTCATTGGCGCCTTTGCTTCTTTACAAAATCTGCAATTGCTCATTAGTTCTTCTATATGGATTTGGATTTGGATTTGGATTTCTAGGAGAAAAGGTATTAGGAACTCTCCCTTTCCCAGGGTGCTGCTCAACTTTCAATTTGGAGATTTCAAAGGCTAATGACTCTATCATTTTGGTCATTTTATCTATCTTGGGATCTGAAGATGATGAAGACTCACCCCTCTGTCTTCTATCAACATTTCCCTTGAGCTTCTCTGCAGCCATGATGTTTGATTCCACTTCCAAGGCTACATCATGCATGTTAGCCAAAGTAGCACATCGCCTCTCCCTCAACAGAAGGCAGAATTCAGAATCAAAAGCACTGGCATAGGTGAGTTTAGCATAGGTAGTAGTGGGTTTTACTTCAGCTAGTATCTTGTTGTACATAGGGTTAAGCCTCTTATTAAGATTAGACAACAAATCACCATTTTCCCTCTTCAAGTTCCCAAACTTAGTGTGGTAGTAGAGGAGATCCTTCTTGTTACCCCAATGCTTTAGGAATGCATCATATAAAGCCTCAATATCTGTTATAAATCTTGGAGTTAGTTCTCTTAACCATTTTCTAGCCTCTCCATCTAGGCTTTGGACAAAGACTCTAATCCACACATCATCTTCACTAATGTCCAGGTTATCAACATAGCTATAGAATGACTCAAGATGTTCTTCAGCTGTAACACCTCCAGTCCCAGTGAACTTAGGCCTATATTTATGATATTCTCCAGTAGGCATGACGTTCAAAGGAGTGGGCAATATTATAGGTCCATACCTAGCAGCTATGATTCTTTCCATTTTGGTGGGTGCTTGTGGTCTTGCCATAGCTGTGGTGGCTATAAGAGTATTGGTAGTCTGAATGATAGAGGGCTAAGGAGTGACTGACAAGACTAAAGGAGTATGATGGATAGGAGGAGAGGTTTCCTTTGGGCTTACAACAAAAGGAGAACCTAAAGAATAAGGAGCTTTATGAATCTCTGAGATTTTTTCTTCACTACTAATATTAGATGCTATACTCTCAACATGTATTTGTTCTATTGCAGGATTTTCTTGAAGAGATATAGAATATTGTTGAGGTTTACCTGAACCTGATGCTCCTTTCTGCAATGCCTTTCTTTCTTTGATGATTTTTTTAGGGTCAGAAATTGGATCAGCTTGTGATTTCTGATGATTTCTCCAAGTATGCCTCACAAACTGAGCCAAAACTATGAAGTGGAGTCAACAAGAGGTTCAGCCTCCAGTAGAGCCGCCAGATAGATGATTACAACCAAAAAAGTGCCCAGACTTTGTCTATCATCAAAGTTGGATCTGTGTCATTTCCTAGGGAAGTTGAGCTTCAATTTCCTTTCCCCCGATTACTGCACCAATTATGTTATCACTCAAACAAACTCTCCTAGGTTGCAGCTCAGAGATGCCTGGTAACATATAATCTTCAATATTGTTCTTAGAACTATTGGAATGGATGATGGTCTGGATCAAGTCAGATAATCATTTCAGCTCTATTCTCACTGAAGACATGCATGAACACCCTCAACAATACAAGGCTTTAGACCATTAATGCTCAATAGTTTACAGATTTAATGGATAGATGGAGAATACTGATTGTACCAACAGATTGCATACATAAACACATATGAATGGCTAGCTATAGGAAGTAAATGAGACTTGCAAATCTAATTTATCAATTCAAAGATAAGATGACAGTTATCTAGCATTAGACACAGTAGAAAACATGAATAAACTATTCAAGTGCAAACATAGAACAACATAGAAAATGTACATTGAACATATAACAACAAAAGAAGCTTATATTGCTAGAATGAAGATGAGAAGCTTGAAGGAACAAAGTAGAAATGATCTCCAGAAGTTGAAACCATGCTCCATTTAGTTTTCAACCTCTTATAGGCCTTTTACAATGCTCCTAAGTTCTCAAAGGCTTAGAGTCTTATTCTATCCTCTCTGTCCCTTAACTGTTTGATTCCTTGAATAGGCAAGCATGGCTTGGAGGTTTTCTCCTTCTGACAGAGAAATAACCACCTTCAGGTAGTTTGATGCGCTGTCTGGAATCTCTCTCATGCTAGAGATGCCCCATGATGTTTGTTTTGATGAGATGCATTGGGTTGTTTATGCTTTTGTTTGTTTTGGGCAAGTTGCGCGTGTTGTGGCCCTTTCAAATGTTTAACAATGCATGCTTTCTGTTAACACAAAACAACGCTGCCATATTGTGTACTTCTGCCAAAAATAATGATTTTTTCTATTTTAAACAGAAAACACAACAATATTGAGAAATCTCGCCCTTCTCTATCCTTTTCGGACTTCAAAAGTCCTCAGAATGGTTTATTCCTCTATGGGGTCCACCCTTCAGGTCATTGTCACCTATCGCAAGTGGCCTGGTCCCTTACTTCCTTTGTATTTTGAATTCCGCTTGAAAAACTCTGGAAACACTTGAAAATGGCCTCTGGCGGACTTCAAATATTATATTTTTCACTTCCCGTGTTATCTTAAAATCTGACCCTGGAAGGCTACTGACCAGGAAGACCTTAAGTAACTATTTCAAACCTACTTTAGGCTGAGGCTAAGCCTCCCCAACCTGAGAGGGCTCTCTCAAAGGATTAATGATTTTTTATTAAGATTAAGATGGCTAACTCTTGTAAAACAAAGATAGAAAAATGAGAGTGGTGGAAACACAATTATAGATTATCCATTGGGCTTATGGGGTCAAAACAGTTTCAGATAACAATGATATCAACCTTACGTAGAAGTCAGGACATTTAGAATTAAACCATTCAGAATACACCAGAAACATATAGGACAACACAATTTATAAATATGTGAAGGAAATTAGAGCACAATCAGTGATTTCTAGGTAATCACACATCTATACCACTGAAAATACTGATGAGAGGATAATACACAAAATTCTGAACAATAAATTCCTTTTGATGCCTGAGAAGTAAAGCCAAGTCTTGTATTACTAAAACAGAGTTTTTACATAATGCCAAATATCAAAGCTTTTTTTTCAATAAATTTCCAACCCTTTGTACATCAACGCTTCTGCTATATATAGAGCTTTGAGATTCCTCCTCCAGCATGAGGGGAACTCGAATTCTCCTTCCTATGACACCTATTCAAACTCTAACTAATTATTAAATGCAACAAACTCCTAACTAGACATTTTAGGAACCTAATACAATTAGGAGTCTAACTCCATACCATGTTTTTTTCCAAGGAAAAAAGCGGTAACCTTTTTATTAAAAGAATTAATGAAAAGTTACACTAGCAGATGCACTTAAGCATTTCGAAAGCAGCCACATGGCTCAGGTGCAGATGCACCCCACACAATGTTAGAAGACTAACATGTCCAGAGAGAAAAGAAAAGAGAGAGATAGAAGAGACAAAGAAAGAAAAAACTGAATTTCGGCAGTGAGAAAAACTCACGCTTCAAGTTTTTCTCCCCTTTTTCTTTTCGACCTTTTGCCATTCACCTTGAGTGGGCTCGGTCGAAACAATGACTAGTTGTGTTTCTGAATTTTGTAGGCCAGGTTCTTTATCTGAGTCTGAAGTATCTGATTGGTGATGCCGTTTGCTGTCGCCCATGCTATGGTCCGCACTTGTCTTCTCTACCTGATTTCTCTTTGCCTGTTCTGCGTGATATTGTGGGTCCTTTGTAACTGGATTGGTACCCTTCTGAGTCTCTGTTTTATGCGTAGCCTTGGCATTCTCTGCAGTGGGGTCTTCCTCCTCTGCTTCTGATTCTTCATCCTCTGAGTCTGGGGGAGGGAATTGCCATCCTTTCCTCTGCTTCCCTTTCTGCTTCTTTCTACTATTTACTTTCTTGTCTTCTGGACATGAGCTTTGCAGGTGTCCTGTCTGCCTGCAAAGCCTACATCTGAAAGCTGTGTTTTCATAGTCTAGTGCCTGTAACCAGTTTTGCTGTTTGTAGATCAGCCTTATGTTGTCCGGCAGCCCTTTGCTTAGATCCACTTCTACGCAAATGCGTGCGAGGTATAGACCCTTTCATCAATCCTCTCCAGATCTGTTTTAATGTATTTGCCTATGCTGTTCCCAATACCTTCCAGGACATGTTCGCTCCAGAAGTGAAGGGGAAGATTGTATAGGCGCACCCAAACCGGTACTATGGATACAGTCATTTTGTTTGGGTCGAAATCTGGAAACCATGGGGTCATGAATAGCCCTGCTGTTCCCCAAAACCACGGCCCAGTGCTGATGACTGTATCTCTGACTTCCTTGGATGTGAATCGTACTATGAAAAACCCCTTGGAGCATAGATGTATGTGACATTCCGCGGTCCAGTTGGTGAAGATCCAATGGAAAAGATCCATTGGTTTAGGCCAAAAACTGTTAAAACGGCATATTAATGCCTACGTTTCATATGAATTTACGAAGTCATCCAGCCCTGTAGAATCGAAATTCAGAGTTGGGGTTTGCCCCAATTGATCTACAATGTATGGCTTGGGTTTATTTCTGCCGTGGTCTGGCGAGGGCCCTGCGCCTCTGTTGCCTTGCAAGATGTTTTTATAGGAAAAACCCTCCTGTGGTTGGTGCTGGGGCACTGTTTTCCCCTTTCCTCCCCCTAAGGAGCTTGGCTGACCCTGAGGTAGAGCCCCTCCTCTCAACCTCAGGTTTAGAACAATGGTTGTTTTCGGGCTGATCTCATAGCTTTTCATTGTTCTACATTCCTGCAGTGACCACCTGCCACTAACCAAATGTTGAGACTGAACTGGGTATCCCATCTCTGTCCATATCTGCTGTTTCAACTGTGAGATGGTGTCTCCTGCATGAACCCACACTAATCGGGTTTTCCCCTCAGGGGCTTTAATAAAAATCTGAAAACAGGTTGCTCTTACCTGCTCTGAATCTTCCAGATCCGGCCTCGATTTGGGTCTTCTTCCTTTGTGCAGGTCTTCTTCTACAGACCCTCTGCTCGCTCTTTGCTTGGAGCTACCGGGCTGCTGCGTGGGGTCACGCCTATTGGAAGGATCCGGTAGATCTGGGACGGATCTACAAAGTTTTGCCCGTTTCGTTGACAGAGGTGACAGATCTGCAGCATGCAGATCGCCCCTGCCATTTCTCTGTGCATTCTGAGCTCGGCGTGTCCCGTTCTCTAAGGTCAATGCGCCATGCTGGCTCCTTCTTTTAAAATCGTGGTTGAGCACCACGCTTCTCATAACCCCGAGAAACTCCTTGTTTGATGCACGGAGGTGGGTGACCACCGGGCGCCGTTGTAGTTTTTGCCGGCCAGAGCTTTCGCCCAAATCAAAGCCCTCGTTCTTATCAGCTTTCAATATGCCCAGAGTATAAAAGAAAAGAACCAAATCATGGGATTGACTGGCTTTTTTGGGCATGTCCCTGATATCGAGTGACCTGGGCGTGCCCTGCCGCCTCCAGAACAGGAAACCATATCTCCTTGTGACAGAGAAACCCACAGGTGCTTTGCCGAAAAGAACTGGACAGGTTTGAGTCCCTTGGCAGCGCCATTCTGCGAAGAGGGCAACGAGAGAGCACACCGGAACTCCAGGCTCTAGGTCGCCTTCAACCTTTGCAGCAGACTCGGCTGCGACCACCATCCGCTCGCTGTAGCAGCAGGAAAACCTAGCGTTCGCCATCGTCATGTTTTCACTTAGTTATCTATGTAATGATCATATCAAGACCCTAACTCCATACCATGTTGATAATAACATTACTTACAATAAAGACTCGTTCTTTGACAATTAGTTCCCTTCAGTTTAGCTTTGATTGATGTTTAAAGTTCCTTGTTGGCCCTCAATATCTTATCTCTTTTACTGCTCCTGCAAAGTAGGAAACTACCCCTGTTTTCCTGCGTTTGGTTTCCTCAAGGATTTTTGAGATTAATTAACCATGATGTCTTCTTTGATGACACAAGGGTGTAGTGTCATGTTCTTGATGTGTTGTAGACCCTTTCCATATATTCGTATGGAGACAAAACTTCTTCAAAACAGTTTGAAATGTTGTGGAGAAAACTAGCAAAGATTTGTATGACAAAAATTTATAGTTCATATTTCTTTTCCTCCACTTGTTTTACCTTTGCCTGTTGCTTGCACATTGTAATGACCCTTTTTGACACTTCCTTTTCAAAAAATTTCCCCTTGATTACTCAAAATTGGTAAACTGGGTTCAATTATGTGGCTTCAGCAATTTCGTAGCGCGCCACGAAACTGCTATGCATTATGCGTCTTTTCAGCAGTTTCGTAGCGCGCTACGAAACTGCTGTGTAATAAAAAAACACAGTTTGATACCAAAATATGACTGACTTAAGCCTCTTTTATCTAGACATATCCCTTTCAACTGCCCTCAAGCTATCAAAACTGAGTAGAGATGTATCATCCTTCAAGAACTGTAACAAGGTAAATCATCAAAATTTTGAATATAACCTTACTTGCTGTGTGGTTTTCTTAAGGAGATCTTTCCCGCTAACTCAGCTGCATTCTCAAATCTTCAATTTGCCTTTTCATAACTCTGATCCTAGCTCTTAGTTTTCTATTAACCCTTTTGATAAATGTTGCCTCCTTTAGTACAGGGACTCTCTAGGTATAATATTGTGTATTACAGTCGACCACCTCAGGTATTTGGAATGTTTTATCTTCCCATAAAGCTTGCATTTTGTCAAAATGAGCCTCCTTGATTGGATGCTTCCTAGAGGCTTTCTTTAATTTAGCAATTTCAAGATTTGCTAACCTTAATTCATTTTTCAATTCTTCAACACTATTTCCTTCTAGCGAGATGATTGCCTTTCCTATATCTTCTTTATGCAACTATGATGATGTTTATGATGAAGACAAGGGTCTGTCATGAGCTTTTACGATCTTCTCTGTTCCACCTACTTCTGGCAGCATCTCCTGCATCTGTTTGAAATTCCTTGTCATGGGTCTTCTTGGCCTAAAGACAAATTGAGAACCTGGTCATCAAACTTGAGCTTTTTCGAGGCTTTGACTCTTTTAGTTTTGTCTTTACTTGATTCTATCAAATATGCTTGAACCAAGGGAGATTCTTCAATGTCAATGGCTTGCAGTAAGTCATTCAAGCTTCCCTTTGAAATAGGGCTTTCCTCAGCAACCACCTTCTTGCCTTTTTCCTTAGCTAATTCACTCTTGGTCATTCTTCTCTGGACTACTTCTCCTGTAGATACTTCACTTCTACCTTCTTTGATCAGGGTTTTCTTTTTCAGAGACTAATGGGGTGTGTCTTGAATAACTAGCAATCTGGCAGGCTCCCTTACTTGTTTCCTGGCTTTCAATTTTGTGAATCTCTTGGATCCCGTTTCTGTACGATGATCAGTTGTTGGTGAAGAAGCTTTCACAACTTGTGGGCTAAGATCAGTTTCATTTTAAAACCAGACATAAGCATGAAAGTTGGCCAATCCCTACCTACTCTTTGGAGTTCATGCAGAACAATCAACTTAACTAAGCCGTGGTGAAACAATGAGGTCACACAGGCTTCTTTCCTTAGGTACACTTTGTCACACATTTTGCTCAAGCTACGAAATAAATAGAAAGGTAAATCAATAGATGTCTTTCCTGTGAAATGCAGCAGAAGCTTGAAATGATATGAATACACCTTATTATATCTCCCTTCACAGGTTAGGTACCTCTGTATGCAGGTAATCAAATTGGCATATGAGTCCTTGACATAATTTCTAGGCAAAGACTTGTTTAAATCTAAGTTAATGAACTCCGGCTTCATAAATTATTTACAAGTGGTCATATCAAATTTAAAATTTTTAAACCATTTTTCTTGTCCTCTCGAAATCTCAGTGACTGAGGAGATTACCTCTGGTGACATTTGCAATTCAAGCACACCATCTTTTGAATTCAGTCCTGTGAAATTCAAGGCAAACTCTTTGGTGATTTGTGCATGACCTCCCTAGAGTTTTTCACAGAAATTCCAACATCCAACCTGCTTGAATGCACGTTCCACTTCCCTATTCTTCAAGATGATGTCCAGACCTTCAGGCTCGCTCCTCAAACATTTACCTGACATGTTCTCTTTCTTTTTTGTCGATCCTTCCATGATACTTCAGTGTAATGAAAACTTGATAGACTGGTGCTATCTCAACCTTTGATCACTGCCCCGCTTGATGGCTGCCTCGCTTGAATACTGCCTCGCTTGACATTTTAGGAATTCAAATTTAACATTTGTTGATTATTCCTCATGTAATAAATACAATCATAATCATGACTATGAATACCTGGCTCTTCTTGAAACTTGCAATCCGAGCGTACCAAGGTACCTAACGACTCTAATGATGAAGATAAGCGGTTGGACATGATAGGCAAAGTGTATAAGCTGACAGTGGATGATGCAACCATAATTGAATGTGACAGATATGACAACTAGGAAAGATATGCTATGGATTGCACGAATCTTCAATTTCGTAGCACAGCTAGTGTAAAATCTGGGTTTTGTGCTATGAAAACGCCTAGACTTTTTTCCGTGCTACAAAAACACCTAAACTGCTTTATAACACATCAGGACCTTAAAACAAACTTGATACAAGGAATTTATGCGAGTCATGGGACCAATGATGAATGAGAACTAATTATTTACCTTTATGTAACCATGCCACAAAGATTCTAAAGACCTAGACACTACATTGAACATGAAAAAACTGAACTTGGACTAACACCTAACCTTTACAAACAAACAGGTGTGAACAATTTGGTAATCGCTTCTTGAGTGATAACAGTGGCTCCACTTGGTATAGTGTGCTCCTGTAGCACACTAAGAATTCACAGGTCTAATTCTTTATCCATTTTATGACAAACATAGATTTGCTTGACAAGAAACCCTTTCTGGCTTCTTGGGCCTTCACCTCGGGCTTAAGCCTTCTGTTTCATCTTGTCATTATTTGCAACAAAAAGAAAGACTGACAAAAATGGTTATAGACAATGTTGTGGGAAACTGATAGTATTTCAATCAATGATAATGCTTTAGGAACCTGCCATTAACAGGTCCTTTAGCATATGATTCTCCATCAATTTCTTGCAAAATGTAAGTGTTGTTTCCATGAAAAGCGGCGATTTGATATGGGCGTTTCCACAAATTCTCAAATTTACCCTACTTACCTTTCTCTTCAATTCTGGCTTCCCATTTCATCACTTTGTCATGGATCTGAAAAGTAACTTCCTTGATCTTTTTATCAAATGTTCTCTTGATTCTGTTCTGACTTTGTTGATGACTGTCATATACTTCATTTCTTTTCTCCTGTAATGCTATCAGCTGATTGATTCTTCTTTGTACATCGTTTGGTTCTTCCTCTAATCCTTGAATTAGCTTCATTACAGGTACTCCAAGTGATGTTGAAAATATGGCTTCAACACCATATACTAACTCATATGGCGCTGTTCCAATGGATCTCTTCGTACAAATCCTATCAGCCCACTAAGCATACTTCAATTTCAAATGCCAAGTTTTCTTGTTTTCCTATAGCAGCTTCTTAATGATCCTTACAATGCTTTTGTTTGATGATTCAGCAAGGCCATTTCCTTACGGATAATAAGTAGTAGAATGCCCAAGAGTAATGTGATATTGGTGACAAAAGTTGATCATTTTCTTGGACTTAAAAGCTTGAGAATTGTCATTTATAATCTTCATTGGGCAACCAAATCTAGATAAGATATTATTTTCTAGGAAAGAAATAATCACTGAATCATTTGCTTGCCTTGTCAAAACCGCTTCAATCCACTTGGTAAAGTAATCGGTGGCTATAAGAATCCAACGATGCTGACCTGAGGAAGGAGGATGAATTTCTCCTATAAAATCCAATCCCCATTGCTGAAGGGTGCTTCAACATATATAGGGACTAAAGGCAAAGGTAAAAGCTTCCTCTTTCCTTAAAATATTTGACATTCATGACATGTAGCTACCTTTTTATAGATGTCTTTGAACATGGTTGGCCAAAAATATCCAGCCCTTAAGACCTTGTTTGTAGTAGCTTTCCAATAGTGATGTCCTCCACAATCTCCTTTATGAAATTCATCGATTACTTTATCAGCTTCTTCTTCAAGTAGACAATTTAGCAAAATCCCTCCTGCATCTTTCCAAAACAAATTTTGATCATACACAAAATATCTTAAAGATTTCAGCTTGACAAACTGAGCTTTGGACTTTGAAAGATTAGCAGGTGCTTTATTATGCTGTAGAACAAATGCTACATCCTTACACCATTCCGAAACCAAGAATTTTTCATTTATTTGGACCAACTCCTCCTCATTTTCAGAGATTTCTGAGATCTCTGTACTCAAGTTAATGTCAAGACAGTCCAAATTTGACTGTGTCAGCAGCTTGGCTAAGCCTTGACCCTTAACCAATTTGGTGGGTTTGATGTCAATGTCATACTCTAACAATTTTGCTATCCACTTGCCCCTTTTTCCATCCGGATTAGCCTGTGTTAGGATATCCTTTATAACAGCATTTGGAACATAAACAACAATGTGAGAATGCAAAACATAGATTCTGAATCCTTTATAGCTTTCACCAAGGCGTAGGCTTGTTTCTCTAGGATGTTGTACTTCAGTTCAACATTTGCTAATGCCTTACTAAAGAAAGAAATAGGTTGTTCAGTACCTTGATTTCCCTTTTGTAGCAAAACTCTAGCAATTGTATCCTCAGAAGCAAATATAAAAATTAGAAATTCCTTGGTAAAATATGGGCTGATAAGTACTGGTGCTTGTGTGAGTGCCTTCTTGATCTCCTCAAAAGATTTCTTTGCTTCAGTTTTCCATTTAAAATCCACTCCCTTCTTCAACATCTTTGTTATAATCTTGAAAACCTCAACAAAGTTAGGAATGAAGAGTCTAACAAAGTTAACTTTTCCAAGAAAAGATTGGATCTCTTTCCTACTTCTTGGCAAATCTAACTTTTGAATTGCAATAACTCTATTAGGATCAATCCTAATTCCTTCCTCGGATATGATATGACCAAGAATTTTGCCTGATGTTAGAGCAAAAATTCTTTTAGTGGGATTAAGAGAAATACCAAACCTTCTACATTTCATCAAGATTCTTTCAAGGTGTTTCAAATGGTCTTCCTCTCTCTTTGAAAAAATTGTGATATCATCAAGATATACCACCACTGATTTATCCTTTTCTTCAGCAAAAGCAATATCCATTGCTCTCTAGAAAGTGGCCCCTGCATTTCTGAGACCAAAGCACATCTTGGCATACATGAAGGTTCCCCATGGCGTTGTGAAGGTTGTTTTCTCTTGATCATCTGGATGAAAAAGAATCTGATTGTACCCTGAGAAACCATCAAGCATAGACATCCTTTGTGAGCCAACAATGTTTTGCAAAATTATATCCATTTTAGGAAGAGGATAGTTATCTTTCAATCAAGCTTTATTCAAATTTTTGAAGTCTATACAAATCCTCTCCATTCTTCTTTCTAGCTGGCACCAAATTAGCTAGCCAATTTGAGAATCTGATTGGAACAATGATTTTAGCATCAAAGACTTTCTTGACTTCCTTTTCAATCAATGGCATAAGGAGAGGATTAATTCTTCGTAACTTCTGCTTGAAAGGCTTCTCGTTCTCCTTAATAGGAATGGTATGCTGGATAATAGAAGAATCATATTGTTTTAAATCAGCATAGCTCCATGCGAACACATCAATAAACATTTTCATCATCTCAATGTATTTAGCCCTCATATCAGCTGAAAGGAATTTCGAAATCTTAACCATCCTTGGTACAACAAAATTTCATAAATTACAGCTCTCTACCTCCTCTTCATCAGCCTGCAATCTTGGAGCCTTGAACACATCATTTTGATCAAAAAATTTCTCAAGAGGGATGAGGCCCTTAGGTATGAGGTTATTTTTTAACTGCAAGACTTCAGACTTTTCCTTTGTCTCCACAAACATATTTTGTTGATCCATTTGAGTGCTTTCAAACTCTTCCTTCAACTCAATGAAATTCTTTACCTACTGGTCGTCCTCAAAGACTTGCCAATTTATGATTTTATTGGTATAGTTGGTCGATGACGAACCTCCACCTCATACTTTTCAAAAGAGTGCATAGGCATAATAAAAAGACTAGCAAAAACAACAAGAGAATCTGCAATAGAGTTTTGGTCTCTAGTTTTGATACTAAAAGAATAAGCCTGAAACTTTTCCAACATATCTAACACTAAGTTTCTATATGCCCTCATCCTTACATCCTTGGTTTGATAAGAACCTTCCACTTGTTTAATTACCAATTCAGAATCTCCACAAACAGCAATGCTTCTAGCCTTCAACTTTAACAAAGCTTCTAAGCCCAAAATCAGAGATTCGTACTCGGCCATATTATTAGTGCAATCAAAATTAAGTTTGTAGGAGAGAAACTTACTTTCATTATTAGGACTTGTGATCCAAATCCCAGCTCATGCCCCTTCTCTTCTTGCTGATCCATCAAAGTACAATGACCACCAACCTATTGTCTCCTTTTCATCTTTTTGTTGATCTCCTTGGCACTGGTTACCTGAAAGCTTTTCCTATGATTCCTCTCCAACTGACTCATTGAAAAGAATGGCTGATCCGAGACCAATGTCAAATGAATAAATAGGAAAGTTTTGAGGTTTGTCTTTGTTGCTTACCATATAAGCCATTCTAGTCTCCCGATACAACCTTCTTTGCTCCCCAAAAACAAGGATTGTAGCATCGGTAAGGTCCATTTGCATCGTACCTTTGATCTTTGCTGCCCACGATCTTGAAAGCAACATCCCAAACTTAGGTGGAATGTCGGCCACAACAATGTCCATGACAATTGTCTTTGCTAGAATTTGAGTTAGCCCCACAACAACATCTTTAATCAACCCAATGCATTGAACTCTTTTTGAATAAAAAAAAGAATAAATCCTTATATGGTCTAGTCACCTGGAAACCCAACCTTTCCATGATTACCTTGTGCATAAGATTACGAGATGCCCCCGAATCTAACATAGCATTGTGTAAGGTCATATCATGAATACTAATGCTTATGTAGAAAGGAGGAAATTCTTCATTGCGTTCATCTTCAAGTCTTGGTCCTAAACAAATAATAGGATTATCTTCTTGCACATTTAAGTTATCATCTACTTCTGGTTGCAAATTAAGAATCTCCACAATCTTACTTCTGTATTGGTCTACCTTGATGATTTCACTAAAGGGGACTGATATTTTGATTTTTGCAATCTCATTCTCAAGGTTAAAAACAGAAACCATTTTCTCAATTTCTTTAGTAGGGGATGGAGCTTGAATATCCTTTTTGCCAGGTGGAGAATCATTTTTACCTTTAGCCACCTTTGAGTTGTATTTCTTGCCTTCAACAACCTTTGGTACATCCTTTTTGAGCTGTGCTTTGCTTACTGTAATGGGCACATTTCTATTCCTGAGATTGTATTGCTTTTGCATCTCAAAGATAGCATGCTGATAGCCTTTTGAATAGTCTGAAGGTTCCTCTCCTTGTTTGGTCATACTGGACTCATCATGTTCCTCCTTCGTCAAGAAAATTCTTGGCACTTCCTCATTGAGACAATGGATGGACTCCTCAGGAATTTCAGGTTCATCTTCTTCATCAACCAAGTTTTGTTGGAAAGGAGGTCTTATGGAGGATCAGGCTGTTGATTCCTATTTTCTCTTGGCCTTTGCTGGTTTTGAGGTCTTTTGAACTGAGGATTTCTAAATTGAGGTTCCTGCTGTGTTGGAGGAGTAGAAGTATTCCCAAGAGCCAACCGATCCATCAGCTTCTCCATGGTCTTCATCATTGAGTCAAACTTATCTTTTGGAGTTGAAATGGAAGGTTGCTCTTCTTCTTTCAGTTTAGCTTTTGCCATCTTTGATTTTTTGGCAGCAATCATGTTTACTTCCACTTTAATTGCATCATTTTTCATGTCAGCGAGAGTAGCAAAATCCCTTTCTCTGAGTAACAGAGAGAAGTCAGAATCAAATGCTTCGGCGTATCTCAGTTGTGCCAAGGCCCCAGGGGTTTCAAATGGACTGGAATGGAAATATATATTTTATGAAACCTCTTGGAGAAGTTTTGGACGGTTTCATCAGGTGCTCTTCTAAGATTATTGTATTGAGTAAGAGCTTGGACAAGATTAGTTTTGTTTCCTCACTTCCTTAAAAAACTATCTTCAAACTTTGCCCAACTGTGAATGCTTCCAATTGTAAGAGCTTTAAACCATTTTCTAACTTATCCAATGAAGGTTTGTGGAAACAACCTTAGCTTCACATCCTCATCATCAACTTCCTCTCTATCAGCAAAATCATTGAATCTGTCTACATGTTCTTCTGTTGTGATTTCTTCATCCCCACCCCATGTTGGAATTCTAGCCGCATATTTGCTAGGAAGGTCATGTAAAACAGCAGGGAGAGCTAGTGGAGAATACCTAGTAGGTACTGCCATAATTAATGGAGGAACAATGATGAAAGATACTGAAGGGACAAAGGAACCAGAACTGATATGAGGTGGATTTCCTAGTGTCTGAGAACTACTAGGACTAGCAGAGGCAGAGGATAAGGTGCTGATACGAAAAGGACTATTTGGACTTTGCAAACCACTGAAAAATGTACTCCAATTTGGAAGGGGTAGACCAGTTTTAGATATGAGTAAGACTTCAAAAGGATCAAGTTCTTTGAGCTTATTTAATCTTCCTCTTCTAACAATAATTCAGAAGTAACAACCTACCAAAATTCCTCCTTATCTTTTTGTGACACTAAAGAAGAAGTATCAATTCCTCTTTTTTGTAAATCTAAAATAATTCCAATGAGTTATTCTTCATTTTCAGACCTCAACAACACCTCATCAATCTTATCATCAACAATTTTGTCTGTAGGACTTCTTGAAAATTCAGAGAGAAAAGATTTTGAAAAAGATGGAGTACCTGGTGTTTCAGTAAATCTTTGTCTGCTCCTTGAAATGGTGTTTGGATTGTCCACAGGAGTAGGTGGATCTGGGTCAGGATTGCTCCGTGTATATATCCCTCTCGAAGCCACCTTTTAAGCTTTTGAAAATATATGGAGTCACCAAGGTAGATTGCAGCTTCGAAAAGTCTTCTGAGCTCCTGCTACCTTCAGAAGTTCTGTCTGTTGTTTTCGGGAATGAATAATCTTCAGACTCCCGGCAGACGCACCAAAATGTTATCTTAAAATCTGACCCTCGAAGGCTGTTGACCAGGAAGACCTTAAGTAATTATTTCAAACCTACTTTAGGCTGAGGCTTAGCCTCCCCAACCTTAGAGGGCTCCCTCAAAAGATTAATTATTTTTTATTAAGATTAAGATGGCTAACTCTTTTAAAACAAAGATAGAAAAATGAGAGTGGTGGAAACACAATTATAGATTATCCATTGGGCTTATGGGGTCAAAACAGTTTCAGCATAACAATGATATCAACCTTACATAGAAGTCAGGACATTTAGAATTCAACCATTCAAAATACACCAGAAACATATAGGACAACACAGTTTATAAATATGTGAAGGAAATTAGAGAACAATCAGTGATTTCTAAGTAATCACACATCTATACCACTGCAAATACTGAGGAGAGGATAATACACAACATTCTGAACAATAAATTCCTTCTGATGCTTGAGAAGTAAAGCCAAGTCTTGTATTACTAAAACAAAGTTTTTACATAAAGCCAAATATCAAAGCTTTTTTTTCAATAAATTTCCAACCCTTTTTACATCAGCTCTTCTGCTATATATATAGCTTTGAGATTCCTCCTGCAGCATGAGGGGAACTCGAATTCTCCTTGCTATGACACCTATTCAAACTCCAACTAATTATTAAATGCAACAAACTGCTAACTAGACATTTTAGGAACCTAATACAATTAGGAGTCTAACTCCATACCATGCTGATAATAACATTAATTACAATAAAGACTCGTTCTTTGACAATTGGTTCCCTTCAGTTTAGCTTTGATGGATGTTTAAAGTTCCTTGCTGGACCTTCATATATTATCTCTTTTACTTCTCCTGCAAAGTAGGAAACTGCCCCTGTTTTCTTGCGTTTGGTTTCCTCAAGGATGTTTGAGATTAATTAACCATGATGTCTTCTTTGATCACACAAGGGTGTAGTGTCATGTTCTTGATGTGTTGTAGACCCTTTCCATATATTTGTATGGAGACAAAACTTCTTCAAAACCGTTTGAAATGTTGTGGAGAAACTAGCAAAGATTTGTATGACAAAACTTTATAGTTCATATTTCTTTTCCTCCACTTGTTTTACCTTTGCCTGTTGCTTTCACATTGTAATGACCCTTTTTGACACTTCCTTTTCAAAAAAATTCCCCTTGATTACTCAAAATTGGTAAACTAGGTTCAATTATGTGGCTTCAGCAGTTTCATAGCGCTATACGAAACTGTTGTGCATAATGCGTCTTTTCAGCAGTTTCGTAGCGCACTACGAAACTACTGTGTAGTTACAAAACAAAGTTTGATACCAAAATCTAACTGGCTTAAGCCTCTTTTATCTAGATATCTCCCTTTCAACTGCCCTCAAGCTATCAAAACTGAGTAGAGATGTATCATCCTTCAACAAACTGTAACAAGGTAAATCATCAAAATTTTGAATATAACCTTACTTGTTGTGTGGTTTTCTTAAGGAGATCTTTCCCGCTGACTCAGCTGCATCCTCAAATCTTCAATTTGCCTAATCATAACTCTGATCCTAGCTCTTAGTTTTGTATTAACCCTTCTGATCAATGCTTCCTCCTTTAGTACAAGGACTGTCCAGGTATAATATTGTGTATTATAGTCGACCACCTCAGGTATTTGGAATGTTTTATCTTCCCATAAAGCTTGCATTTTGACAAAATGAGCCTCCTTGATTGCATGCTTCCTAGAGGCTTTCTTCAATTTAGCAATTTCAAGATTTGCTAACCTTAATTTATTTTTCAATTCTTCAACACTATTTCCTTCTGGCAAGATGATTGCCTTTCGTATATCTTCTCTATGCAACTGTGATGATGTTTCTGATGAAGGCAAGGGTTTGTCATGAGCTTTTACAATCTTCTATGTTCCACCTGCTTCTGGCAACATCTCCTACATCTGTTTCAAATTCCTCGTCATGGGTCTTCTTGGCTTAAAGACTAATTGAGCAACCCGGTCATCAAACTTGAGCTTTTGCAAGGTTTTGACTCTTTTAGTTTTGTCTTTACTTGATTCTATCAAATCTGCTTGAACCAAGGGAGATTCTTCAATGTCAATGGCTTGCAGTAAGTCATTCAAGCTTCCCTTTGAAACAAGGCTTTCCTCAGCAACCACCTTCTTTCCTTTTTCCTTAGCTAATTGACTCTTGGTCATTCTTCTCTGGACTACTTCTCCTGTAGATGCTTCACTTCTACCTTCTTTGATCAGAGTTTTCTCTTTCAGGGACTTCTGGGGTGTGTCTTGAATAACCAACAATCTGGCAGGCTCCCTTACTTGTTTCCTGGCTTTCAATTTTGTGAATCTCTTGGATCCCGTTTCTGTACGATGATCAGTTGTTGGTGAAGAAGCTTTCACAACTTGTGGGCTAAGATTAGTTTCATTTTTAAAACCAGACATAAACATGAAAGTGGGCCAATCCCTACCTACTCTCTGGAGTTCATGCAGAACAATCAACTTAACTAAGCCGTGGTGAAACAATGAGGTCTCACAGGCTTCTTTCCTTAGTTGCACTTTGTCACACATTTTGCTCAAGCTACGAAATAAATAGAAAGGTAAATCAATAGATGTCTTTCCTGTGAAATGCAGCAGAAGCTTGAAATGATATGAATACACCTTATTATATCTCCCTTCACAGGTTAGGTACCTTTGTATGCAGGTAAGCAAATTGGCATATGAGTCCTTGACATAATTTCTAGGCACAGACTTGTTTAAATCTGAGTTAATGAACTACGGATTCAGAAATTCTTTGCACGGGGTCATATCAAATTTAAAATTTTTAAACCATTTCTCTTGTCCTCTCGGAATCTCAGTGACTGAGGAGATTACCTCTGGTGAAATTTTCAATTCAAGCACACCAACTTTTGAATTCAGTCTTGTGAAATTCAAGGCAAACTCTTTGGTGATTTGTGCATGACCTCCCTGGAGTTTTTCGCAGAAATTCGAACATCCAACCTGCTTGAATGCACGTTCCACTTCCTTGTTCTTCAAGATGATGTCCAGACCTTCAGGGTCGCTCCTCAAACATTTACCTGACCTGTGCTCTTTCTTTTCTGTCGATCCTTCCATGATACTTCAGTGTAATGAAAACTTGATAGACTGGCGTTGTCTCAACCTTTGATCACTGCCTCGCTTGATGGATGCCTCGCTTGAATACTACCTCGCTTGACATTTGAGGAATTCAAATTTAACATTTGCTGATTATTCCTCATGCAATAAATACAATCATAATCATGACTGTGAATACCTGGCTCTTCTTGAAGCTTGCAATCCGAGCGTACCAGGGTACCTAACGACTCTAATGATGAAGATAAGCGGTTGGAAATGATTGGCGAAGTATATAAGCTGACAGTGGATGATGCAGCCATAACTGAATGTGACAGATATGACAACTAGGAAAGATATGTTGCGGATTGCACGAATCTCTGATTTCATAGCGCAGCCAGTGTAAAATCTGGGTTTTGCGCTACGAAAACCCTAGACTTTTTTATGTGCTACGAAAACACCTAAACTGCTTTATAACACATCAGGACCTTAAAACAAACTTCATACAAGGAATTTATGTGGGTTATGGGACCAATGATGAAAGATAACTAATTATTTACCTTTATGTAACCATGCCACAAAGATTCTAAAGACCTAGACACTACATTGAACATGAAAAAACTGAACTTGGACTAACACCTAACCTTTACAAACAAACAGGTGTGAACAATTTGGTAATCGCTTCTTGAGTGATAACATCCCGGACCCTTTCGAGTCTGGGCTTCATCGCTATCGGTGCTACCAAGTTCCCCTTTGTATTTCGTTATATAACAAAATACATTGAAAATGCATTGAAACTGGACTTTCTGCGGACCTCAAATATTATCAAGTACTATTTAGAATCCTATCAGGTCCACATCATTGCATCGCCCATACGAAGGTATAAAGGCTCCGCCCCTTGGTGCTGCTCCACTGCAATATAGCGATGTGATCTAATCGCAATCGCTTATCACTCATGCCCAGGGCCCTTACTTAAATCGTCGATGCAACCCGCCAATCCGATCATCGGATATCGCTGATTGGCGGTGTCTTCTACCCCTTCTTTAAGTCGTCCTCTCTGTAGTGCTAATTGTTATTTGTCGCTTAGATCTGGGCCATCGATTGGCCATATCTAACAGTTGTTGTGCCTTGACTGTTTTTCATGGTTTTGGAGTGTTTTTGCCTCCCGATAGTGTATTTCCGCCCTTCCAAGGGCTCTCCTCTTGCGCTTATTTTGACCTTTGGATGATCTTGAGCAAATCTTGAAGATTTCAAGAGAATTTTTGGATCCATTGGCATGATTTTAAGCAAATTTGGAGACTTTAAAAGCATATATGGATCCATTTTTGGGCCTTTTTTGAGTGAGGCTAACAGGAGGTATAAAATCTTGAGATATATATTGAGCTACTTTATCAAAACTAAGATTGAATTAATCAAAATATTCATTCTCTCTTCTTTCAATTTCTTGTAATGCATTTAACAAAATCTAGGATCCTTTGATGCTGGTCATTTTTTAAAGAAATTGGTTTTAATTTGAGTAAATCCACTAATGCTATTATTAGGTAAACTAACAAACCATTTAGCAACATCACCATTCAAAGCAAGAAAAAAACTTTTCATGGTTACATCTTCATGTCCACTCTTAGTTCTTCCATTTCTCTAGTAAAAGAGTCCCAAAAATCATGTGTAGAAATTTAATGACCATCCTTAAAAATTGGTACTTTATCAATATTATTGGGGAGGGCATGGGGTTGACCCTATATTTGAGTTAAATTAAGTGGTTTATGCAAATCCATTAATCAAGATAAATCCATTTTATTATTGTATATGTGTTATGTTGAGATGTACATAGATATAAAGATTCATGGCTTTCAAAGAAATCTCTAAGTGTAACTAAAGAAGAATGCAATTCAATTGAATTTTGTTCCTTACTCTTAGCTCAATTTTTTTTCTTTGGTAAAATACCTTAGGTTAGGGAACAAAAACAAACTCGCCTTTGGTTGAACATATTGTTGTGTACCTTTTTGTTTGAATGGCTTTTGTTGAAGCACCTTGAGTTGGAGTTTTTAGAGGAGATCTTGCTGATTAGTCCTTTATAATAATCTCATCAAAATGCACAATAATTAAATACAATTTCACCCAAGTGGAATAATGGTGTATGAAACTAGGTTGAAAGAAATTATCCCTAGTAATGGGACCAAAAAACGTTACCAATATTTTTAACAGGGTCGATAGGGTCCTCACAGCCTCCCTATATGGTTACACACAGGGCAAGGACACATTGTCACCTTGACCTAAGCCCTTGTTTTTTAGGCTCAACAACTCCTAAAAAGCTAAGGGAGGAGTCCCTAAATACCCCCAACAACTATGTTTTATGTCATTTCCTTGTATGGAGTCAATGGGGTGGAGTTATTCTTGAATTGTTTGTTGTCCAGTGTAAAAATAATGTTAAAAACATAACATATTTCTATCAAATATATTAATAGACAAATACTTCAAATATAACCTATGTATTTTGGTCTATTAGAGCTATCCTAACCAGATATTTGATTATATATTAATTATGAATTTATTTTAAAGGATGTTTGAGTCAAAATAACTTGATGTCTTATATGATAATCTATAAAACCGACCTAAAATCGCAAGGACAACAACATACTTTGTTGTAACAACCATTCTACTGTATGAAAAAAAAATCTAGGGAGTTACCAGAGAGTGTAGGAGGGATAAAGGTGATTATAGAGCCTTTGGGACCCGCCCTTTATTGCATTTGGGATGAAAAGGAAATTTCCATCTAACTGGAAATTAATTTTCAGATTTCTGGGTTATGTTTAACAAACGGAAATTTTTCTAGAAAATTATTATACAATTTTGATGGCTGAAAACAATTTTTATTCAACTCTAATGTGAAAATTTTGCTGATAAACAAGTATAGAGCTGGAAAATACAAGTTTTAGTGTCATATACTTAATTGTAGGTATGTAGAACTTGTTTCTGATGGTTGAAAACGCAAGTTCGGTAACCTAGAAATCTATAACTAGAAACTAGACACAAGTGTAAAAGGTAAGAAATAATAATTTGTATTTTAGTGGGCTTTAGATCTAGAAATTATTTTAGTATTCCCCAACAAAAAACTTATTGTAAATTAATATGATAATAAAAAACACCTAACAAAAATCCTACTCTAATGTAGAAAAGTAAAAGAATTTTGAAGAATTGCATATTTTAGGTTGTTTGGATTTGTACCAATGCCTTGGAATCTCACCTTTTATTGGAGTATGAAGTAAATATCCTTCTAAATCACCATACCCATTTAATGTCTAGGGAGTGGGCTTGGTCCTTTTGGAAGTCATCCCCACTTTTGCTTAGTTCATCCTACAATCTTTGATTCTTCTAAGGAACACCACTCTTATGTGACATCTCCAACCTTTGATCTCTATGTGCAACAAGATATGTAGCCCTTGAGATTATAAATTCCTCTTTCAAAATGGTTTAGAACTCTTGAACTAATTTACCTTCAAAACCAAAACAAATAAGTGGAGAACCCTAGTTGTTGTCTTCCATGTAGCATATTAGCTCCTCAATGGAAACGAAAATTTGTTGGAGATTATCCAAGAGCTCTATAAATTAGTTTCCAAAGAAGGAAAACTAGTAGGTGCAGCCAAAAAGAATTGGCCCGTATCATGTTGGATGTGTGACAAGATCACTTGGCAATAAATTTCCCCATTAAGTAGAAGGTGGTTGCTTTAGAGCCACAAGAGGCAACAAAAGTGGGGATGTTATAAGTACTAGGAGAAGTATCTTTCCACAAGAAGAAAGAAGAAGATAAGGGTAAGGAAGGAACACAATTGGAGTTTGTTGGGGTAGGACTAGGAGGGATCCAAGTGATAATGATGGTCAATAGTGGAGCTACCTATAGCTTTGTCAAAGTAGTAAGGAAGCTTGAACTTAGATTCAAGCATGGAAATGTCTCCTTTAAGGCTATCAACTCCAGAGGTATGTGGGTGCTTTGTTCGATTGATGATGTACCCATCTTCACGGGAGATTGGCAGGGAAAGGCGGACCTTAGAATAGTGAAAATTGATTATTATGACTTGATGTTGGGGCAAGAATTCATGATTGATGAGAGAGTTGTCTGTGTGCCTCATTGGGGCATACGTTTAATTTGTCTAGATATGAGATTGTAGTGAAGTCTTAGAGAGGAGACCCTATTGCAATGGTGAAGATGGCTACCATATTCGATGATAAACAACAATATTTTGGAGCTACATGTGGATATATGAGTAATCGTGACGCAAATTCTATTCTTTCATGACATGTGGATATTATTATTTTTTTGACAAACATGATAATTAGGTTGGAGAAGAGGATGGGGAATTTAGAGCAAAAATGGGTGTTTGTGATCATAACAATGGTTTAAAGGTGTGATCGAGGAAGTTTGTGTTAGTATGTTGAGGCCAAGGAGAGAGATGGTACATCAACATTGACCCTACGAGGTTGGGCACGAGACCCTAAGCTAGAGAAACTTGTTGGGGAGGCAGAGAAAAAGATAGGGTCATATCCACCTTTGTTGACTTATGTAACAAGGAAGTATGGAGGAGTGCTTCCAAGCGAGCATATGAGAGACACGAGTGGAGATAGCCATGACCAACAATCATTTTCATCACATGAGCCATGAGTAGATGGCCCGTTGTTGCAACTGCATAACGAGTTGAGATCATGGGGTTGCCTAGGGTGGTACCTTTATAGTAGGAAGATTGATGAGATTGGACAATCTAAGGTTAAGGATATTTCCCTGTGACGCATGATTTCTTATGGAGCTTGGTGTGACCATCAAATTAACTACCTGATTAGCCGGGCAAGATGAGGGGACCCAACACATGGTGATATGTAGAGGTTATTTCCAAAGATGTAGTAAGAAAAATCATCCAGAGAAGTTATACATCTTGATGTTGATACCCAATGGGAGATGACAAAGAAAAAATACTATAATGTAGAAAAGTAAAAGAATATTGAAGAATCGTATGTTTTTGGTTGTTGTGATTTTTACCTATGCGTTGGAGTCTCACCCTTTGTTGGGGTGTGAAGTATATATCCCTCTAAATCACTATGCCTAGTTTATGTCCAAGGAGTAGGTTGGGTCCTTTTGGAAGTCATTTCCACTTTAGCTTAATTCATCCTACAATCTTTGATTCTCCTCGGGAGAAACCCTCTTATGTGACATCTCCAACCTTTTCTCCCTATGTGCAGTAAGATACAAAGCCCTTTAGATAATAAATCTCTCTTTGGAAGTGGTTTAGAACCCTCAAACTAATTTACCTGCAAAACCAAAACGAACAAATGGAGAACTCTAGTTGTTTTCTTCCACATAGCATATTAGATCCTCAATGGAAAAGAAACATTAGTTGGATATTATCCACATTAGATAGATAAATCTCCAACCTCCTTACCCTCCATGTAAATATGAAACCTGGGTTTTTCTGATCTGGTCTTGATTTGTGATGGGCTTGTCTTTGTTTTTTCTCAACCTCTAGGAAATTGCCTCATCATCACTAGATTGCCATGTTATCTTGCCCCTATGTCTGATCAAGAAGAAGATAAGGGTAAGCAAAGAATCCAATGTGAGTTTGTTAGGGTAGAACTAGGAGGGATCCAAGTGATAGTGATGGTTGGTAGTGGAGCTACCCACAACTTTGTCAAAGCAATGGGGAAGCTTTAACTTGGATTCAAGCTTGTGAAGGCCTCCTTTAAGGCTATCAACTCCAGAGATATGTGGGTGATTGGTTTAGTTGACGATACATATCTACATGGGAGATTGGTAGGGAAAGGTGGACCTTACAATAGTGTAACTTGATGATTATAACTTGATGTTAGGGAAGGAACTATTGATTGATGATAGATTTTTCCATGTGCCTCATGTGGGGCATACATTCATTTTGTTGGGACCTGAGTTGATTGTAGTGAAGTCTTAGAGAGGAGACCCTAATGTAGCAGTGAATATGGCTACCATATTTGATGATAAGCAACAATATTTTGGAGCTACACGTGGATATATGAATATTAGTGATGAAGAGTAAATTCTTTCACAACATGTGGATACTATTTCTACTTTGACAGACATTATAGAGAGCTTGGAGAAAAGGATGGATAATCTAGAGTTGAAAGGGGAGTTTGTGATGGAAACAATAGGTTATAGGTGCGATTGAGGAAGTTTTCCTTGATATGTTGAGGCCAAGGAGAGATATGGTACATCAACATTGACCCTAGGAAGTTGGGCATGAGACCCTAAGCTAGAGAAACTTGTTTGGGAGGCAGAGAGAAAGATAGAGCCATATCCACCTTTGTTGACTTATGTAACAAGGAAGTATGGAGGAGTGATTCCAAGCAAGCATATGGGAGATGCGGGTAGATATCACCATGAAAAACACTCATTTTAATCACATTGAGGCATGAGTAGATGGCTTGTTGTTGCGGCTAGATAGAAAGTTGAGATCATGGGGTTGCATAAGGTGGTACCTCTATAGCATGAATATTTATGAGCTTGGATGTTAAAATTGGCAACCAGGGCAAAACTTCATGTGGGTCATCTTATTCATGGCTGATAATATTTTTGTTATATTCCTCTTGTCGAGAGGTGTAGGATTGATATAAATATCATCCGATTTCGATAAGTATTCATGGAGATATGAATTTATTTTGATTATGGAATTATTATCAAGCCGACCTACAACTCATGTAGGCTCAAAAGCCCAATAGTCGCCTCTATTCAAACACCAAATTTGTGTATAAATATAGGATAACTTTTCCTCATTTGGACTCACTCATCTCATCACATCTCTCTCTCTCTACTACGCAGAAAAGAGTCTCTTCTCTATTGCGCAGAAAAGGGTCTCCCTCTCACACATGTGAAGTCGGAAGCTGCCGAAACTGAAGCTGCAACTGCAGAAGTAAATATCGACCTGCGTGGACTAGAATATCTCCTCATCTAAACTACATTGTAGGTTCATCTGAACCTCCTCTGAAAGCCGCAACTTTTGGTGGTGGAGTCAAGTCAATCCGACAGACGGTTTGCAAGATATCGACTGCCCTAGTTTGAAGCCAGAAGCTGCTGAAACTAAAGTTGCAACTGTAGAAGTAAAGATTGACCTATGTGGACTAGAATATCTCTTCATCTGAACTACGTTGTAGGTTCATTTGAACCTCCTCTGAAAGCCGCAACTTTTGGTGGTAGAATCAAGTCAATCCGACAGACAGTTTGCGAGATATCGACTCCCCTAGTTTGAAGCCGGAAGCTGCCAAAACTGAAGCTGCAACTGCAGAAGTAAAGATTGACCTGTGTGGACTAGAATATCTCTTCATCTAAACTAGTTGTAGGTTCATCTTAACCTCCTCTAGAAGCCGCAACTTTTGGTGGTGGAATCATGCCGATCCGACAGTCGGTTTGTGAGATATCGTCTTCCCTAGTTTGATGATGAAGCCGCTAATGGTGATGCTGCTGATCTAGGGTTTGCTACTGTTGATATAAATCAGATTTATTATACTATTTCTCTCTGCTGAATTATTGAAGATAAAAGAATATTTGATCAAAGGGTTTCCCCACACATTGTGGGGTTTGTCCCTAGCTAGCCGCCACATCTTGTGTCTCTTGTCTTGGCTTGTTTTCTGTCAATCGTTTAATGTTGTATCTGCACTTTACTTTATGTACATGTGATTGCTAATCTGTGGAATATAATAAGAAAAAGAAGTAAATTGTTATAAGCATAGAACATACCATAACTTAACATGGTATCGGAGCTGAGGTGAAGACAAATCCCGAGCGAGAGCAAAAGCAATCACCGAAGAGAAGATTGGCGAGGCTATCTTAAAAGAACTATGGGGTCCTCAACACTCTGCCGAAGGCAAGCTTCGTAAGAAAGATGACTATCACGAATGGAAGATGTCTATCGATCTAACCCTAGAAGATCCAAGAGTGTTGGACCATGTAAGAGGCAATATTGTTGAGCCTCCATCAAATGCATCCGTTGCTGCATGGAACAAATGGAAAACCGAAGAAGTCAAAATAGAAGATCATTCAGGACTCTATCGACAAGCACTTGGTGGCCTGCATCTCTGAACTGGACACCTCCAAGGAAATCTACGATAGACTGGTGAGTTTATTTAAAGTTAACGATGCAAATCAATTTTTTTTTTAGAAATAAACTGAGGGAAATCAAGAAGGGTAAAGATGAGAGTATGAAAGCATACTTCTTAAGAATAACCGAGATCAAGAACGATCTCCTATGTATTGAGGAGGCTATTACTGACAAGGAAATGGCACTCACGACTCTTGGAGGATTACCATCTGAATGGTACGTGTTTAGGAATACTCTTCTGAACTTAATGTAATTCTTGGTTTCAAGGAATTAATGTCTAGATGCATTCAAGAAGAAACAAGGGAAGAAGAGCAAGAAATACCCATGCCTAAAGGTCCTCTTGCTGCATTTTCTTCTCATGCTAAGAAAAGAAATAATTCCAGGACTAAATCAGAAGGAAACGCTGGACCTAAGGCTGGAATAAAATGACAATGTTACATCTGCGATAAAGCAGGTCATTATGCAAGGGAGTGCCCTGATAGAAAGGACTCACACCGGGACAATGATCAAAATCCCTCTGGTGGCAATCAAAGGAATGAGAAATTCAATAGCAAAGGTAAGAGGAGAGCTAGGAATCGAGGAAGAAGACAACCATTCAAGAAGGCTAGAAATTCCAGGATGTATTAAATGCACCTAACCTCAAAAAGAACCTAATGTCCATCTCGGCAATGGAGGACAAAGGCTACAAGGTAACCTTCAACGATGGAAAGGTACATATATGGAAAAATAATGTTAAAGATACCTTTACTCTTGGGTTTAGTGTTGATTCATTATATCAGGTGGATGGAAGTTCGCTAGGTGTCATGTCTTATGACACATTTCTTCAGTTCAAACTTTCGCATTGGAGGTTTGACCCCCTTCATTATAAAGCTATACTCGGTGTAAGACAAATGGTGAGAGGGATGCCCGAATTCCGAGTAGAGAAAGAAGGTGTATGTCCAGGATGTGCCAAAGGAAAGCTCAAAAGGGGACCATTCCCCTCAAGCCAAAGCAAGACCTTTGATATATTACAGTTGGTTCACTTAGGCATACTTGAGGTTGGCACTAAGAGGGAGACTAATAGACCACATGCTCTTGAGCAGAATGGTGTGGCAGCAAGGAAGAACCGTATGATTGTGGAAGTTGTCTCGACCATGCTACATGATCAAAGACTTCCGAAGTTTCTATGGGTTGAAACTATAAACACCGACGTATATGTACATAATCGATTCCCTCATCAAGCATTGGGTTCCAAGAATCTTGAAGAAATGTTCACCGCCGGTCAAAGGGAAGTCGTGATTATTCATGATGTCACCTTTGTCAAAGATATGGCTCTCAGCAAGGTGGACAATCTTCCGACTTTGAGGAGCTCTCAAGAAGCCGACACCAGGGAACCGAAAGAAAAGGATGATGAATCAATGCCTGATGTAGAAGAACCCATGGATCCGATTGATCCTCATCCACATGAGCCTTCCTCTTCTAAGAAGAGGCCTTCATGGTTTAGGGGGATACTTGATGATGCTGAAGGACATGCTGCACCCTGAGGAACCTTTCATCAAAGTAAGAAACCTAACAAGTATCAGGGATACCTGACCATCATGAGCACCATCATACAAAATGAGCCTTCATCATTCTTAGATGTTGTCAAGCATTAAGTATGGAAGGATGTTATGACCATAGAATATGAGTCTATTATGGAGAATGATGTCTGGGAAGTAGTTCTCAGACCCCAAACAAGACAATTGTTACTTCAAAATGGCTTTACAAGATAAAGCATGCAGCAGATGGAAGTACGGAAAAGTATAAGGCTCGTTTTGTTGCTCGTGGTTTGTCCAAGAAGGAAGGTATATACTATGATATTTGCACCTGTTGCCAAATATACGACCATCCGCTTGATCATAGCCCTTGGGGCTTCACAAGGATGGAACCTACATCAGCAAGATGTCAAGACCGTGTTCTTGCATGGTTCGATCAAAGAAGAGGTCTATGTGGAGCAACTTGAAGGATTTGAGATTTATGATCGAAAATATCATGTATGCAGGTGAAGAAGGCTCTCTATGGGCTAAAGTCATGCACCCTGGAGCATGGTATATGAAGAGGATCGATAGCCTACTTGATGAAGCTGGGATTCACTAGGAGTGAAGTCGATCCTCACCTTTACTTTAAAGGTTGAAAGATGAAGCAAGCCCCATACTGGTGTTGTAATGGTGGATGACCTCTTTCTAATAGGATGCAGACCACATTCACAAATGTAAGAGGGAGTTGGCTTCTGAATTGAAAATGAAGGACCAGGACTTGAAGTATGGCAGAAGCCAAGGGAAATTTCCGTATCTCAAGAAAAATATGTGGTAAATATATTGGAAAGATTCGGTATGAATGGAATTGCAAGCCCTGTTGACTACCGCCTCGACGGATCTTAAACTTTTGAAGTAATATGGTAGTGATGTCAGACCAGATTTTGGGAAATGCCTTTTTTGAGTTTCATAAACTCATTCGCGTTGATGTTCTTTAGTGGAACTTCGTCTGAACATATGTTTGCAATTAAGCAATTGTGAAGCTATATTTGGTTGAGCCTCACTAGATTGATGCCTAAGAATCTTCTAAGATATCTTCGTGGCAACAAATTACTAATGGATTGAGATACACCTGCCGGAAATATGAAACTGCATGATTATTCGAATGTTGATTAGGCAGGTAGTGTGGAGGATCACTGGAGCACTTTTTAGTGTTGTTTCTCTTTGGATTTTGCTTTGATATAACGGATGAATAGGAAGCAGAAGTCGGTTGCGATAAGCACCACCGAGACCGGATACATATCTACGAGTATGATCTTGTAGGAAGCTACCTGGTTGGGGAAGCTCTTCAGTGAGCTATTTGAACACATACCGCTGTGATTCTTTGTAACATCCAGAGGTGGGATTTGATTATTGAGGAATCCTGTATTCGTCGATTACCCTAGCAAATAAACATCATCTGGGATATGGTAAGTCGATGAGCAAGGAGGCTCCATCGCATTAAGATGATGTACAGGTCGATACAACTCGTCAAAGCCCTGAGGAAAGATCTAATATGTGATTCTCCCAAACAACTTGGAGTCGTAAAGAAAACCTTGTACAAGGGTCCTACATGTTGCATACATTAAGCTCTAAGAGCTCTGAGGGCTTGCGATTCTTACTAGAGCAACATACGACCACAGGGTGACTCACCCTCCCCTGGTGGTGTGCACTGGAACAAGATGATTTTCTCTCTTGTGGGACAAGATGATCCGCTCTCTTGTGGAATAGGATGATTCGCTCTCTTGTTGTAGCAGGATGATTAGTTCTCCTATGAGACCTGGATTGATGTGTTCTCCATGGCGATTGTAGCAGGATTGATGTGTTCTCCTGTGAGGCCTAGCTTGATGTGTTCTCCATGGCAGCCTGGATTGATGTGTTCTCCATGGAAATTGTAGCAAGATTGATGTGTTCTCCTGTGAGGACAAGATTGATTAGTTCTCCTGTCGAGGCATCCTACCATGCAGTATGGACTCATGGGAAGTACCTCTCATCTGATCAATGAGCATGGAAATGAAGTTAGGGACCATAGTAGTACCGATGGACGCATCGTTGTATCTACCGTACTCCCTACTCTAGGATGACCTCCATTGATCTGGGATCAATGATACTAGTCTGAGACCAGTGGTAGGAGTTGTACCATACTATGACGCTGACTTCAAGTTGGTTGAGACTGGTCTGGGACCAGTGGTACATACTCTGAGACTAACTTCGTGTCGGTGCAGTACTGGTCTGGGACCAGTGAGAGTGGTACATACTATGACACTGACTTTAGGTCGGTTGAGACTGGTCTGGGACCAGTAGTACACTCTCTGAGACTATGATATTGGTCTGGGGCTAGTGGTAGGAGTGGTACCTACTATGAAGCTGACTTCAGGTCAGTTGAGACTGGTTTGGGACCAGTGGTACGCACTCCGACACTGACCTTGAGTCGGTGGAGGATGATATTGGTCTGAGATCAGTGGATTTGTACTCACTATGACGCTGACTTTGGGTTGGTTGAGACTGGTCTGGGACCATTGGTACATACTCTGCGACTGACTTTGAGTTAGTATGATACATCCTCAATCATTTCTTCTTCTTCATAATTTAGACAAAAGCATAACAAAACAGAGCAAAACAATACAAATCAGTACAGGGAAAAATAAGACAAAGTAGAATAGGCAGAATAGAGCAGAGCAGGGCAATGGTCAAGCTGTATAGGGCAATGCATTTGATGGATGAATAGTAATGACCGATAGATAGATTGCAAATGAAGTTCTCCCTAGTTGAGAGGGAGTGTTAAAATTGGTAACCAGGATAAAACTTCATGTGGGTCATCTTATTCATGGCTAATAATATTTTTATTATATTCCTCTTGTCGAGAGGTGTAGGATTGGTATAAATATCATCTAATTCCGATAAGTATTCATGGAGATATGAATTTATTTTGATTATGGAATTATTATCAAGCCAACCTACAACTCATGTAGGCTCAGAAGCCCAATAGTCGCATCTATTCAAAAACCAAAGTTGTGTATAAATACAGGACGACTTTTCCTCATTTGAACTCACTCATCTCATCACATCTCTCTCTCTCTACTGCGCAGAAAAGAGTCTCTTCTCTACTGCGCGGAAAAGGGTCTCTCTCTCACACATGTGAAGCCGGAAGTTGTCGAAACCGAAGTTGCAACTGCAGAAGTAAATATTGACCTGCGTGGACTAGAAGATCTCCTCATCTAAACTACGTTGTAGGTTCATCTAAACCTCCTCTGAAAGCCACAACTTTTGGTGGTGGAATCAAGTCAATCCAACAGACGTTTGCAAGATATCGACTGCCCTAGTTTGAAGCCGGAAGCTGCCGAAACTGAAGCTGCAACTGCAAAAGTAAAGATTGACCTGCGTGGACTAGAAGATCTCTTCATCTGAATTGCGATGTAGGTTCATCTGAACCTCCTCTAAAAGCCGCAAATTTTGGTGGTGGAATCAAGTCAATCCGGTGGACGGTTTGCAAGATATCGACTGCCCTAGTTTGAAGCCGGAAGCTGCTGGAACTAAAGCTGCAACTGCAGAAGTAAAGATTGACCTGCGTGGACTAGAAGATCTCTTCATTTGAACTAGCTTTAGGTTCATCTAAACCTCCTCTGGAAGCTGCAACTCTTGGTCGTGGAATCATGCTGATTCGACGGTCAGTTTGTGAGATATCGTCTACCCTAGTTTGATGATGAAGCCGCTAATGCTGATGCTGCTAATCTAGGGTTTTCTACTATTGATATAATCAGATTTATTATAGTATTTCTCTCTGCTAAATTATTGAAGATAAAAGAAGATTTGATCAAAGGGTTTCCCCACACATTGTGGGGTTTGTCCCTCGCTAGCTGCCACATCTTGTGTCTCTTGTCTTGGCTTGCTTTCTGTCGATCGTTTAACGTTCTATCTACACTTTACTTTATGTACATGTGATTGCTAATCTGTGGAATATAATAAGAAAAATAAGTAAACTATTATAAGCATAGAACATACCATAACTTAACATTGGATGATCTAAGGTCAAGGATATTCCAATGTGACGCGTGAGTTATTATGGATCTTGGTGTGACCATCAAATTAGCTACCTAATAAACTAGGCTAGATGAGGGGATCGAACAAAAGGAAATATGTAGAGGTTATCTCCATAGATGTATTAAGAAACATAACCCAGAGAAGTTATACATCTTGATGCCAATATCCAATGGGAGATGACCAAGAAAAAATCCTACTCTAATGCAGAAAAGTAAAATAATTTTGAAGAATTGTATGTTCTTGGTTGTTCCAAGTTTTACATATGCCTTCGAGTCTCACCCTTTGCTGGAGTGTGAAGTAGATATTGCTCTAAATCACTATGCGTAGTTTATGTCTAGGGAGTAGGCTTGGTCCTTTTGGAAGTCGTGTCCACTTTAACTTAATTCATCCTACAATCTTTGATTCTCCTTGGGAGCAACCCTCTTATGTGACATCGCCAACCTTTTCTATCTATGTGTAGCAAGATACGAAGCCCTTGAGAAAATAAAGCTCTCATTGGAAGTGGTTTAGAACCCTCAAACTAATTTACCTGAAAAACTAGAACAAACAAGTGGAAACTCTAGTTGTTTTCTTCCACATAGTGTATTAGCTCCTCAATGGAAAAGAACATTAGTTGGAGATTATCCACATTAGATGGATAAATCTCCAACTTCCTTACCCTCTTGGTAAATCTGAAACTTGGGGTTTTGTTGCTCTGGTCTTGATTTGTGATGGGCTTGTCTTGATTTTTTCTCAACCTCTAGGGCATTGCCACATCATCACTAGAATGCCATGTTATCTTGCCTCTATGTGTGATCTCCAATGCCTTGCATGATATTCGAATTCAAGCTTCTGTGATCCATCAATTGTTAATGAAAATTTTTAAGAAAAAATCACAATGAGAATATTTGGTCAACGCGTTTCGAACTAGCCAATGTAGTTCATCTTCAAGACGAGATGAAGAGGCAGATCTCATAGGACGGTTAAATAAGGCGAAAAGTCAACCTAATGGCTAGAGGAATGGCTAAATTTGACTAGGGAGGGAAAATTATATAGTATAATACTTTATATATTTTCACATAATAAATTAACTAAACGACTATCTTTGAGTGGGGGGAATTAATTTGACTTGTTTTCAGAATTCTAATATATGGGTTTTCTTTATCTTTTCATGTTGATCACTTTTGACATAATGCATGCATGATTTTTCCCACTATGCCTAAAAATCCACATAAAATAATCCATGTATTGTTAACCAAGTTTGACCATGCCATAATTTTTCGCCCAAAGCTATGATTAGAAAACTTCAATGTGACATGGAATCCTATAGTATTGCTCTACAATATGAGTCTAGGTTGAATTTTGTACCACCTACACCATTTTGCATTATAAAGCATGAACTATCTTGGGAAGTGTGAAAGTTTTCACAAGAGACTGTTATGATGTGAGAGTTTTCATGAGTAATGCTACACCAAGGCCAAGGTCACCTATAGACCCTATAGACACTAGCCATGTGGAATGACATAGACACACCTTCACACAAGCTAGATTGGCCCATACATTGGTGATCACCCCTATAGAAAGAAAGGCTCCCATAAAACCATGAGTCCTCATGATATGCCTCCCAAGGTCCTCCAATCTAGTCAAGGATGAGATAACCAAGACGAGACTTTCAAGGGATAGGACATGGTCTGACCAATCACAATGAATACAAGCTCAAACTAACAAGACACAATGAATACAAGCTCAATCCCAAAGAAGTTCTAACTCCCCGGAGACCCTATGTCCTTCCCTTTGCGCCACTTTTGTGTCAGTTCTACGTGAGGCTTGCGTGAGGATTGTGTCTCCAGCTGCATTGTCTCTCTAATCTTCCCTTTGCGTTATCTCTAGGATGGTCTGTATCACCTCCTCCTCAGTCTCTAATTGATGCTGATGCCCTCTTCCTTCACCTTAAAATTCTCCCTCTAAAATCGAACTCCTTCTCCTTGAGAATCGATTTCCCTTGGGATACTAAGTATTTGCCCGGTGTATCTCCAAATGACTCTCAAGTCTTCTCTTATACTTTTCCTATTGATGAATCAATGACTAATATTAAAATAGACTTGATCCTCCTCTCTTAGAAGCTTCTCACCCACATCTTTATTAATACCCATTAATATTTTTATTTTCCTAAGTTTAGACTTACAAACCCCATTAAAAATATTAGTTATTTTAGTAACTCATCATCCAGGCGGAATTTTTCCAAACGATTTTTAGGTCTTGGAGATCTCATGTATTCTAGCCCCTCCACAAAATTTTGTAGCTAGATCACATCCGATGCTACCCAAAATCAACATGTGCCTCATGGTCACTAACCTCCCCTCTATTGATTTGATAGGTTAGGGACAAATTCTCTCCTTTGGACAACCTTCCTCATCCATAGAAGACCCTCTTTCCCTTTAAAGAATTTAATTTGGTCATGTGAAAACCCACATGTGCATAAAAGTAAAAAACAATCTAAAGGACAAATTAGGTCTCCAAAATCACATATAAATACAAGTCAAGTCAACACAAATCACATGCATCTTCTTCTTCTCTTGGAGGTTCATACAAGTCTGAAATTGTAGGTTTTCTTTCACATGTGTGAATAGGAGACAGAAAATTTGAGAGGGGGCCAAAATTTGTCTTTGACCAACGTTGACTTTTTGGTGTTTGGGAGCATTTTGACTTGGTTTGAATTCAGAATTTGGATCTGTTTTGGAGGTAAAATTATTTGGCAAGGAGGACGAACTAGACATTTTAACCTTGGTTGACTGCAATTTTACAACTAGGGTTTTTGCAGATTTTGACTTTGACTTTGATCAATTTTGGAGGGCTATTTTGGGGCTTTTTTTATTGCATTTTGAATAGCATTCAAGGGAAATTTTTTGGATAGTTGATCGAGCTCCTTTGAAGGCAAGTTGATTGTTGACCATTGAGGTTTTGGGAATAATGCTATTGCCATTGACTTTGACTAGAATTGTAGAAATGCACTTATTGACTAGATTTGACTTTGAGACTCATCTATTGGATATTGGGTTGTAGATCTCTAGGATAGTAAAATAATTGAATTTGACTCTTTTGTTGATGAATTGGATTATTGTAATCTCTCTTCTAAATTTTTTATGACAATCTAATAAGAAGAAGAATTTGAAAGGGTTTTCCCCCTTGTGGGTTTTTCCCCGATCTTTAACCAAACCCTGTGTCACTTATTGCTCTTAATTATCTTCTATTGTAAGTGCATTTATTGTTCTATCTACATTTGTTATTTGATAATAGAAGATTAAATTGAATTGAAAGTGATTATTAACTGAAGAAAAGAATTGGGCTAAAGTGATTGTAACAACATAGAACAATGGAAAATTAACATGATATTAGAGCTAAGGTGAAGACAATCCCAAAGAGACAAGAGACTAAAGCATTCATCTTTAGAAGAAGCTGAAGGAACCTATTTGTCTTGACCAAGATGTCTACCTCTTACTTCAAGGATTCTAAGAAGGTGGGTGACTCATCAAATTTTGCTTGGAAGATCAAGTTGGAAGTGATATTGGATGAAAATGATGTCTTAGAATATATGGAAGGAAAAGTTCCTAAGCCTCCAAAGAATGCCCTTGTTGCTACAAGTCGAAGTATAAGAAAGGGGAGATCATTTGATTCCTCGTAAGATCATTTGCTTGTTTATGTTCGAAAATTGAAGAAGTCTAAGGACATTTATGATAGCCTGGTTGAGATGTATGAGGTCAACAACTTGAATCATATCCTATGCTTGAAGAATAAACTCCAGGAATTGAAGATGAACAAGGGGGAATATGTGCAGTCCTATGTCATGAGGGTATCCCAAGTAAGAGATCAATTGCAAATTGTTGGTTAGCTCATCTCTGACAAAGAGCTAGTGTCGGTCACTCTTCAAGGTCTTCCCCTTATTTGGGAAACCTTCATCACTACTATAAGAAACAATGACAAGTTCCCAACTTTTGATGAGCTCATTCGTAAATGCACTCAAGAAGAAACTAGGATGATTTCCAGGGGGAGGATTCAAAAGAACGAAGAAGGAGAGCCCTTTGCATTTGTTGCTCAAGCCAAGAAGAGGAAATATAGAGGGAGACCATCTAATCCAAGACATTCTTCTCCTGAATTCAAGGACTCCAAGAGAAGGTATAGAAAAAACATGCCTAAAGTTGAGTGCTTCAAATGCCATACGCATGGTCACTATGACCAAGAGATAAGGTCAAGGTCGATAAGTGATTATGATTTAACCAAAAGCTTTCTATTGCTCTATATATTTTTGGAAATCTTGTGACCATGTCCCAAGGAACTCGCTGTTCCACACAAAATGCTATATTGGAATCTTTGAGTCTCTCATAATTGTTAGCATGAGACTTTATGCGATAGTTATAGGTTAGCTTCACACTTTCCATGAACTCTTTGACTTCATTAGGAGCACCAATTGTGTAAAAAAAGTTGTCCCCTCTCATTGAACTTATTTGGGATATATGTTGATGAGTTAGAGGCATGCCTCATAGAATATTCTATTTACATGGATGTGACCCTTTTAGCCTCTTTCTCCAAAGATTTTGAAAATCAACTTGTTTAACTTGTAATTTTTTGTATTCATAAATCATTTGCAATAAACTTATAATTATAATATTTAATATACCCTAAAACACCTTATCAAACTTCTACTTTTTCGCTAATATATCCATAACCACCCCATCAAACTTCTACTTTTCCCAACAACAAAAAGGGAGAAAGAAAAGAAAAAAGGAAAAAATTAGAAATTTCCATTAATAATACCCATTTAGAAGCCGATTAAGTTCGTGTTAAGATCCACTTTTCAACCTAGTTCTAGTTCTCTTCATACTCAGACTCACTTTTCAATCTAAACTCAAGAAGGAGTGGTCCCCTCCCTACTTGAGCTAGAGAGCTTCCACATGCATTTTCATTTTTAGAATATCTTTTAAAATGCATCTCTTTGATACAAAATATTTCACCTACCATAATATTAGTATTAACATCGAAGCATGCTTTTTAAGCACATGATTGGGCCCGTGTTGAGAGATTCCAAACCCTAGAGTCCATTATGCAAGTATAAGTCAAGGTTCATCCCTTTCACTTTGAGAACATTTTCATATTTGTCTCAGTTTTCCTAGGATTTGTTTTTTTTTGGGTGATTTAGGTTAGGAAACCTTCATTTATATTTTTGTATTTTAATTAAATTATAATTAATTTATTTTTTATTTTTAGATTATTAATGGATATTTGTAACTTATTTTAATTAAATTATATTAATTTATTTATTTATTTTTAGATTATTAATGGATATTTGTAAACTATTTTTTATTTTATTTTTATGAGGTAGAAATTGTGATGTAAATTTTAATTAGTAAGTTTAACATTTAAGAATATATGTTTAATCTTATAAAATTATATGTTTAAATTTGAAAGGTAGAATAGGTGCACTTTCATATATATTTTATTTTTATTTTTATTTTTTAATTATTATGGTGAATATGTAATTTGTTGAAGTAATTTGGGTGAGGCCCAAAATCAAACTTAGTGATTGTCACTATAACACCAAGAGTATATCCAACAGCCAGTAAGCCAAATATACTAAGAATTTATGACTCAGCCAGAGCCAAAACTCCACTGAGGTTGGGGAGCCTACTCCTTAAGCCTTATCACAACATAGCCAAAATTACACATCTCCATATACTTTGGCAATCAAATCTTTACACAAAAAGAGATATTTATCCCAACTCATTAAATTTTGCCCAAAATTTAACACCTCCATAGACTTTGGCAAACAAATCTTTGCACAAAAAGAGATATTTATCCCAACACATTAAATTTGGCAATTAAATCTTTACACAAAAAGAGATATTTATCCCAACTCATTAAATTTTGCCCAAAATTTAACCTCCATAGACTTTGGCAAATAAATCTTTGCACAAAAAGAGATATTTATCCCAATGCATTAAATTTTGCCTTTCACTGCCTATTAGTTTGTCTTTAACCAATTTTTTTTGTCATTTATCTATAGTTTAACAATAGGAAATCAATTTTTATTATTTAAATTTATTTATTTGTAAATTGATTGATTTAGGTGTTATTATGAGCTCTTTAGTAACTTCTTAATTTAATAGTTGCTATTTTTTTTTTTTCTTTTTATTTAATTTTATGATTTTTTTTTATTTAACCTTTTTATTTTTTAGAAGTAAAAGGAAATAAGAAAGACTATGTTTTTTTATGATTTTTATTTTTTTAACTTTTTGTGAAAAAAACCTATAAAAAATCAATATTAATCTTGATTTTATAAATGATTTGATCTAATAAATTTTATTAGAAAATTATTAATTATTACTTTTCTATTAAAATATAATATATAAAATCCATATCAATATAAAGAAATTATCCATTCAAAGGTGGATGTGAAAATTTAATATTATTTTCATATAAATGAGATTAAATATTTTTTTTTTTGTAATTATCATTGTTTCTTTTCTTTTTGGGTTACTGTTGCTTTCTTTTTTTTTAGTTTTATAATAGAAATATCAAGTTAAATGAAAGTGGAAGTGGAAGAGAACTCCAATTGGTCTGAAGATTATGGATTTAGCTCCCTTGGATAAGATCATTACCAACATTTGGATAGGTTACTATATTTTTAATGAATTACCTAAAAACATATGTAATCTCCAAATCACATATGTAATCTCCAAATCACCATTCTTATTCACACCCTAGTATTTTATCTCTAAATCTAATATAAATGGCCCAAGTTGTTAAGAGATTGGATTTGTGGTTGTATCAGAGTTGAATTTGAGTTTCACTAATATTTTGTGAGTGATATGAGGGCTAGGTGTCCAAAAGAACTGGCTTCAAATTCTCAGTTGGGTTTCCTCATCCATTAATTTGCACATATATCTGGAGTCAAGTATTACAACATTTGTTATTCTTAGAATTTAATTATTTTCAACTGGTATCTATAGGTTATACTTTAACTTAATGTAGGAACTGCAAAGATGAATATGAGATATATAAAATGTGCAATTATTCTTGTACTAATTGTTGCACCACAAATAGAAGAAAATACTCTCTTTTCTGCGGAATTCATGGGAAAGAAGAGTTGTCACTTATTGATTCGTCCATTCCAGTTAAAGGCTATACTTTAACTTAATGTAGGAACTGCAAAGATGAATATGAGATATATAAAATGTGCAATTATTCTTGTACTAATTGTTGCACCACAAATAGAAGAAAATACTCTCTTTTCTGCGGAATTCATGGGAAAGAAGAGTTGTCACTTATTGATTCGTCCATTCCAGTTAAAGGCTATACTTTAACTTAATGTAGGAACTGCAAAGATGAATATGAGATATATAAAATGTGCAATTATTCTTGTACTAATTGTTGCACCACAAATAGAAGAAAATACTCTCTTTTCTGCGGAATTCATGGGAAAGAAGAGTTGTCACTTATTGATTCGTCCATTCGAGTTAAAGCCCTTGAGTTTCGTTGGTCACTTTTAACACGGCCAAAGATGCCTTTCTCTCTCGCATGTCACTACCCTTCGTTCAAGATCAGAGGACCCAAGGATCGGCTTGATTCCCCCCCTCTAAACTCTAACCCAAGGATCGGCTTGATTCCCCCCCTCTAAACTCTAATTCAGAGATAACTTTTTTTTCCCTTGTTTTTTTTGAAGGATAATTTGAAAGGGGATTTTTGTTATTTGGAATACAAACTGGTATTTTTTTCTTTTTTACCAGAATTTTGTTATTTGGAATACAAATTGGTTTTAGACAATTTAAACCTTTGAGGTTCACAACGAATAACTAGTTTGTAAAAAATTTTGAAAATTTATATATTTACCTAATTTTATAAAAAAAAATCATCCGATTGAAGTAATTACACATTATTTATGCCTTATTAAATTCAATTAAATTCAAATATCTTTTATTTATCTTAGCCCAAAGATTGTATGTGAAGATTTTTATTAAATTTAAATTTAATAATAAATAATTCTTTTAATTGTTGAAATCGTATACTTTGTGGTTTGAGATTTTTAATTATTAAAATTGTATAAGTGTTTTGAGATTTGTAAATATATTGAATAGATTTATTTAAATCAAATGATTTTAATTCAAAATTAAAATATAAACTATTCAATAAACATTGTTATTAATTTCTTTTAAATACGCCTACTAAATTACTTTTTTTAAATGATAGAGAATTAATAAATTTAGAATCTCAACAAAATTCTTGAAAACTTTGATTTTTATTTTCTTTCTATTAATTATAAGAATGAGCACAAAACAAACTCATTTAGATTTTTATAATTTCATTGTTAATAGATATATTATTTTTCCTCAAAAATTAAAATTAATAAATATATTAATTTAGTTGTTAATAAAAAATTGATTCCGTAACTTAAACTTATCAATAAATAAAATTTCCTTTCAACGATCTAAATTTCAATTTCCTTAGTAGTTTCACCTTTCAACTAAATAACACTTGTTTTAAACTAATATTTATATTTATATGTGTAAGTTTAAAGTGGTTATATGTAAGCAATGTTTGTAACCGGATAATAACGGCAACCATCCTTTCCTTACCAGACATTTTATACGTTATGACGGAATTCTATTTTTCATCAATTTCTCGAAAAACCTTCCTTTGTATTGCTGAAATATCAGCGAGAAGTGCCGATTTTTCATCTGCTTCTCGAAATGATATTTATTTCATCGACTGCAGCGCAGAGGACCTATGAGCTACGCTCTGAGTTTGGGACTACATAACAATCCCTCGCTGGGAAATATCTGATTACGACTGCTGTATACTACTGCTGATTTGTCTCGGGGCCTCGTCTTTACTGATCCTCCTGACTGGATCCTTCCTGAAACTGATTTGAAGGCGTCTTCATAGGTCTGCTAACGTGCAATCTCCTGTGCCATTGAATCTGCTAATGTGCATTCTCCACTTCAAGTCCTTTCCCATTCGCCATTGAATCATACAAGATTTCAACAAGATTAGCCATTCAACCTAACAACTGATTGTTCTTCCTTTTCAATTGATGAAATCTGACTTCGTTGAATTACTGCTTCATTGGTTTCCATAATTGTTAACAGCCTTCTTATTGAGAAAATCTATAAAGAGTTTGGAATCTCCTTCAATATTGATTTTACTGGACCCAATTCTCTCTTCTTATGTCAATCCTGAAATAACCCCTTGTTGTAGACTGCCATATTGTTTGTTCATTCCCCTAAGTATTTGCAGAAGAGCAGCATGATTTTACCTTCGTAGTCTCTGATTATGCCACCTGCCCCTGCTATATCTAAGCTTCCTTTCTAAGCCTCATCGAAGTTGACCTTGCACTACCCAGGCTCAACAGGAAATTTGGGGTTTCCATCTGCGTCTTTATCTCTTCGATCAAGTTTATTTCTTCTGATTGGGATGAGATAATTTGCTATTCATTTGTTACTTCGCTGACACTAATGTGCTTTTTTGATTTGAAACCACACTTATGCAGGGGATAATCTTTTGCTCATAAAAATTATAAGATTCATGGCTTTCTATGGATTCCACCCCAACAATTCCTGCATTGTAATCACCATTAGAATGGGCTGCTTTGTCCAAGTTCTCCATAAATGCAAAGGCACTCTTGTGTAGGGGACTGCTACTTTCTTCTGCCTCCAATCATACATTACACCTCGCAGGACCAATACTGCCACTGAATTTCAAGACTTTTTCTGTCAGGATTTTTCAGAAAAATTCTGAGGAAAAGTGTCATTGGATTCCATACCTTTCTCCAGACTAAATCTTTTTTCTGTACAAAGCACACCATGTCGCCTTCTTTGACACCGTGACTGCCATTTGCATCTTTGTTCAAGCCAAGACTGTCCTCCCTTTTCCTCTTGAGGAATCTTCTTAGGGACAGAATTGCTTCTATTGTAGGGTTTCTTTCCTCATCAATCTCAATGGACTAATTAGAGATCATTTTCCAGGTTTGCAATGACTTGGATGGGTCTTGATTTTCTTCCTGGTAGTCACTGTTTTTTTTCATCCTGTCTCCTTTATCTTATTCCTGACTTCCTTTCATTCTCCTCTTCTTTGAATAGTTTGTGGCCATTCCATGGATCATCCCAGAATAATACATTGGTTCCTGATTTAGCCTCCCTGAAAACAAGGTCAGATATGGTTTTACATTTTTGGATATGCTATTCCAGATTGGTAACCTTTTCGGTATATCTCTGAGCTTGAGCATTTCTGTCGGGTTCTTCCTTTTTAAATATTTTAATCTTACTATTCCTGAAGTAATCTACAAAACGACTTGGTTATAAAATTGACTAGCTTTAGCCTTTTATTCAATTAAATAACATACACTTCTATTGCTTCAAACTATCAAATGCAATGAGGAAGTAGTTTTGTACCAAATGAATCATTAAAACATTATAATGTGTTAGTGATTATTGTTTCTGCATTGTTATATGGTAAACCAATCTTTGTTTCCTGTGCAGTACTACAGGAGTACAATGAAAAAGAAACTGTTTGAAGAAGAAACTGTTTGATGAAAAAGTTGATTCTTCAAGAGAGAATCTTGATCTCGTTTATGCTCTCTAGTTTTAGTTTGAAAATCTAGGCCTTTGATCATAAGTACATGCACTTTGAAAACAGTGGGAGGTGAAATGAAACCATTTAGCTTTAGGTGAACTGAAGCCATCTTGTGATGTTAATTGAAACCTTTCAAAAATGTATGCACTACACTAATAACATATGATTTTGGAGATTGAAATATTGCTCATCTTGGCTGGCAATATAAGCTGTTTTTTCCCTTTCAATAACTGCAAGTGAGAACATTATCTCATTCTCGTACATTATTTTCTTAAAAAAAGCTTCACGCCTTTCAATCTTCAGCTTATTTATCAGATGAACAGATGTATTGCAGGAAATGCATGGGTAGAATTTAAATATCAAAAAGGATCTCTATTTTGTTATAAGGGCAGTATTATGGACTAAGGCTGCTGCTTTTAATTTTTGCATTTTTTCATCTTTGTTTGTCACACATATATGTGGGTAAAATTCCGCTCTAGCAATGGAATCTGATGAATTGAATTCCGGTAAGAATTCTTCAAAACAAATTTAATTATGATGCCAATGTATGACATCGGTTTCCCCAAACCCTTGAGAGCTATATGACCCACATCTAGCCTTAGTAGCCCATTTGTAGTGATATGTGTGTCTTACAGTTTCAACCATTATTTTAAATGTGTCTGGGTGTGTGAGTTCACTTTGTTGATTACCCAAGAGATATCAATGGAAGGATATTGTAGATTAAGAAAGTTTGAACAAAGTTGCAGGTTAAAACTATTGATAATTTTGTCATCATTCATAAAACTTGGGCACTGTTTCCAGATAATTGTTAATTCAATTTGAAAAGAAATAATTTCTTTTTTTGGTACATTGAGAATCTAAATTTAGCTAAGCGTGATTTCATAGGTATCTTTAAAGGAAGCTTTGCTAACTCCACGAGTTTTGCAAGCATATTTGTTGTTCCTTTTTGTTTGTTATGTAATGTGAGTCCTGAGGTGACTGATTAATTAGGTGACTGACACAATTAATCTGTGGCTTGATTAGCTGCGACCCAAGGGCATCTAAGTTGTCAAAATCACCCGGGATCGCACCCAACCTCCACGACACGTGCTCTTAGCATCACTGGATCTCTTAGCATCACTGAATTTTTTTCCCATGGGATTTCGAATTAGTCATTTTTTCACCACAAAGTGTCTTAACAAAGCACCCTCTTACTGTCTATTCTATGCATAGTGGGCTTGCAAGCATTGTTGTTTTACAAACTTTGTTTCAGGAAATAATTAGTACTTTGAATGCAATTTCAGTAACAATTATCAAATTATTAGTTTTGATTCATGTTTTGTTGTATAATGTTAGATTGCAACCAAAGTGCTTCAAATATAAAAGATTTAATTTTATGGCTAACCAATGCCGATTTTGTGTTTGTGAACTATGTGTGTTGAGTTATCGAAATAGAATCCATGTTCCAATGGTGTTGTCTACATCAATATATTTTTTCTCAATTTTACATCAATAGATTTTTTCTCAGTTTTGATGGTTGTTGGGCAGCGATCCCCCGTGTAACGGTTGTGGGGCCTAAAGCCCACAATTTTGGGTATTGGTATTGTAGAGGCTCGGTGAAGTGCGCAGAGCGTGAGTTTTAAAGGGTCAAGTCAAAGGGTAGTCCGACCTAAAATATTGTAATCTAATCTAGAATGTCATGGTCCGCGGACCATGGGAATGTATAAATAGAGCGAGGCTCTTAGAAAGTAGCTTTTGATGAAGGGTCAAGTCAAAGGGTAGTCCGACCTAAAATATTGTAATCTAATCTAGAATGTCATGGTCTGCGGACCATGGGAATGTATAAATAGAGCGAGGCTCTTAGAAAGTAGCTTTTGATGTAGAGATCAGCTAGGTATGGGTTTCTGAAAGTAATAGTCAATCTAAGTCGGTGAGTCAGAAGTTGTGGGTCATAGTAGTAGAAGAGGCAGCTATGTGTGCAGAGGCCTAGTAGACTTTGCAGCTGTGTGCGAGTCAGAAGTTGTGGGTCATAGTAGTAGAAGAGGCAGCTATGTGTGTAGAGGCCTAGTAGACTTTGCAGCTGTGTGCGCAGACCCCTGCAGCTGAGTGCGCAGGGTAGGAATTAAATTTAAATTGTAACCGGAAAAAGTATTAATAAAGTTAAGTTGGTTTTGAAATATTGTGTATTTGCCCTGCAGCTGAGTGCGCAGGGTAGGAATTAAATTGTAACCGAAAAAAGTATTAATAAAGTTAAGTTGGTTTTGGAATATTGTGTATTTGTTCCTATATTTTGGTTTATGCCTCTGTTATGGTTTATGATTGCGCATGTATCAGTTTATGTTAATTGATAACTGAAAGTATTGGGCCTACTTAATTTAATTCAAGATCTATAATAATACTAAGCATAGAAAGGGGTAAAGAACATTTGTTCTCATTATCTTGGTCGTGCAAAGGTAGCTGCACTGAACAGATGGCTACGCGGAAGAAGCACAGCGTGTAGGATTGGTTCGTGAGCTTTCCAAACCTCATCCAGACATCCCTAGGGTGCAGAAACCTAGTTCCAACACCCTCACATACTACCTTGGGTGAGACCTCAGTCCGCGCTCCGCAGACTGTTGCTGAAAGAGCCGATAGTTCGGGATTTGTTTGGCTAAAACACTTTGAACCTGGGTCATGCCCCATCAAGCCAACAAATGGTTCTGTTGCTGGGACCGAGATCTTCCTAAGGGATGTCTAATGTCGGAATGCTAGAACCCTACGAAGAAGGAAATTGAAGATTGGTTGGATCAGAAGCTTCACAAGTTCCTGGTATAGGAAAACAAAACCCCGTAGATATCTGAGAAGAGGTGGTTATATCGCTATGTATATACGGAAATCCACGAGATCTTTGCATCTTTCTCTTCAGAGCTATATGATTGGATCGCAAGGCTAACAGATAACCACGGAAGGTGCAAGCTTGATCAACCCATAGTGTGGACTCCAAAGTTGGTGCGCAGGCTAGCGGCATTTGAAGATAAGATCGTGCAGGCTTTAGACCATTGGTTGGATCGAATAATAGGAGGGTTTATCACTGAATTTGCAATAGACACGACTGTCAACTATAGCGAAGCAGAAAGGCGTTTTCTCAAGGGACCACGAGGTAAGTACGTCAAATCTTTGAATACCTGGATTAAGATGTTGTTATGTGAAAAACGGCTGATGTGAATCCATTAATGAGTGGAACAACATGGAGCAGGAAGGTCTACAAAGGTATTGAAGGGTTAGGAAACAGTGCTTTAATTTCACCTCCGCGAGTGAGCGATGAAGAGCATACATGGGTTTCTTCGACGAGTGTGGTCAGTTTGATAAAGCAACGCATTCCGCAGTTACCATCCCCACATACTCCGCCACCCACATCACTGCATTCGCCTCCATCTTCGCCCACACCACCTCCACCAAACCAGCAATTCAGCATGGCAAGTGCGATCAAGCTGCCTATATTCAGAGGAGTAGGGAACGAAGATCCATATCAGTTTTGGTTTGTAGTAAGAGTTGTATGGGGAGCACACGGGGTTACAGATGATAACATTAAGAAGGCCACATTGGTAATCGCGTTACAAGACCGCGTGCTGGCTTGGTATATCAGCACTCGAATGATCACCCAAATGCAGGAATAGCGGAGATCTAGATTGTGTTGAATAGAGAGTTTAGCCGGCCGAAATTCGAAACGCAATCGATCATTGGATTTAAGGAGATTGCGATGCTTCTAAGTGAAACACCCTAGGATCTAGATCAGAGGCTAAAGAGTATGATCTGTGAGGCTAATATGACACTGATAGATGCATAGCACCGTGCGTGGTTTGTGGCGTCTTTGACACCACAGTTGAGGACGACACTATCACAACAAAAGCTCTCAACCCAGGCAAAAGCATTGGAGATGGCGATGAGGTTGCATGAGACACTGATACAGGATCCAGGGTTGGGAGTCCAACAAATCCACACACAGCTACAAAACCTATGCTTGGAGATGCAGAGTTTGAAGTAAGATAGGGCACCCCGGCCGGAAGTGCGCAAAGAAGTGTGGTCCATAAAATGTAAAGGCCAGGGTCACGACAAGGATCACTGCCCCGTATTTGCAAACTATTTGACGGGAGGGGGACCGATGATGTTGAGGCCAGAGGCACAGGTGGGCCCAAGCATGGCACCCACGTTGTGGTGTGCGATCTCTCAAGTGGGAGGAAAACACATGACAAACAACTGTCACCTGTTGCAGAAGTATACTCAGACTTCGCAACAATTATTTTGTAATTTTTGTAGATCAATAGGCCACGATGAGAGAAACTGTCGGAGCTATGAATTATTGGTGGATCGAACACCTGCCTATAGGATGCAGATCGAGGCACGAGGTCAGGATCCAGTGGTAGTTGTAGCACGCAGTGGATTCCAAGGGTGTGGACCAAGATGAGGAATGGGACCCAGACAAGGGCACGAACAGTTAATCTGCTACAATTGTGGAGGCCCTGGGCACTATGCACGTGAATGTACAAATCCGACCAGAACATGATGTCTTTATTGCTATTAGTTTGTCCTTGAAGCAGTAGATTGCCCAATGTTGATCGCACAGATACGCGAGAAAGGGGTACTACAGCCTCCTCTGACACAGGATATCCAAATGATGAGGTTGAAACCGCACAAAGAAGACCCTAATGTGAACATGGTACTTAAAAGCGACACGATTACAGGGGACGATAAGGGAAAGCAACCCGAGGGCGATACATGGGTTGGCAAGGCTCCTACAAAATAACTGAGTTTAACGTGGAGCGTGCAAAGGACGCATTTATGGAAGCTAAGAAGAGCTTCACGGAGGCCTCTACTTCAGGTAGTAAAGATCAACTAGAGTCGGGAATGGATCCTTCTATGCTTACTACCTTTTTAGAGACATGCATGAAGCTGCTACGTGACAATAAGGCAGTTAAAGGTCTACAAGAGTTGATCACTAGGTGTGCAGGGTCATTGGAATCGCGCATAGTTCGAAAGTTGGGGAAGCATGCCTTGCGCACTGGGAGAGAAATGCGATTGACGGTGCAAATTGTTGAATACGAAATAGATCAGGTCATCCTAGACTTGGGCTCAGACGTAAATGTGTTACCAACGCAGACATGGGAACGCATGGGCAGGCCCGCACTACAGTGGTCTCCTATTCAATTACGGATGGCGAACCAACAAAAGATCTTTCCCATTAGAAGATTGCAAGGGCTAACATTGGATATTGAAAGTGCATGCACACACACCGATTTTGAAGTAATAGAGATTGTGGATGATAGTAACCCTTACCCTGTGTTGTCAGGGATCGACTAGGCCACACATATGAATGGGGTCATCAACCTGAAGAAGCGGAAAATGATTTTTGAGAAAAAAGGTCCTACGTGTAATAATTCCACTTGATCCGACCGAAGGGGCACACTACACAGAACCTGTGCGCGAGGATGACAGTGACGATGAGCTAGATTGCATTTATCAAATAACGACGCAAGACTAGGATCGGGTGAACCCAATGGAATATGGAAGAATCTCATGGGAGCGCGACAGTTCATGTACTTCGGATTTGGATGAAGAAATAGAATGTTGGCAGAATCGGTTGCACGAAGTAACAACGCTAAGTTGCAACATGATGATTAGATCACTGTAGTGTGTGAGGTCCAAAGCACAGGAACTACCAACTTATAATGGGGAGACCGGCGTGGATGAATTCCTTGAAAAATTTGAACGGTCAGTACCAAAACAACAGAGGTACGGTGTGATGGAATGGGCGTTGAGCGCGACACCAGCACGATGGTGACAGACACACCAGAGAAATATTAGGAACTGACATGAATGTAGAAGACGGATGTACTTACGATTTGGAAGTCCTCAGCGTCAAAGGCTAGCCGGGAAGCCAGGGCAAAGTAGTTTGAGCAGCCACCTGTGTCGATGGGTATAGACGAATGCTGGGCAAGCACATCACAAGCTAAGGATCAACTCGACATAGCAGCAGGAAAAGCGACGCCCCCCACAAATGCCCCGTGACGAAGCATTCACAAGGCTACACGAAATAATGGATAAAGTCTACGAGGTGGAACGAACGGATTGGGTCCTGCGTGTACCAGCAGTTCGATGGGCCTATAGGACCATAAGCAAAAACCACAACACAACAATATCAAGAAGAAATGAAACCAAGAAGACAGAGAAGAGGCCCCATACCACGATAGGGACAGGACGTGAGGACCTGGGTAAAGGAATTAGGCAGTTGCAAGAAGACCTTCGGAGAAGGGTCATGAGACTTCATGAACCTGATGACGAGTGGGCACGGCTAAGGAATGGAATTGTGACAATGGATGAAGAAATCGGAAAACTAAACACTGAAGTCGCGCAAGCAAGCCGTGAGAAACTAAGCATGTTGGGATCAAGGCTAGCTAGCCCTACTACTGCATTAGAAAGAGTAGTGACCCTGCTATCATGGCTGAAACCGCGCCTTACTGAACAAAGGAGCATACCACATAAAGACGAGCGCGGAACACCACCAGACGTAAGAGTATTTGAAGGGTGCCCGCAACTCGGGATAGCAGGAAAATTGAAGCCTTGCACCAGGGGTGCGACCACCTAACTATCGGTAGGAACCACAGTCTCAGCACCCCACGCAATTGAAAGAAGGCACGGGACTATAAACAAATTTGCAGAAGAAATGCGTGGAAAGGAAGTTGTGCACAGGGTCAGTTTGTCGCAAGGATCGCGATCGCACCTAAGAACCTGTGTTGTTGCATGGGTACGTTGGGCAGTGACCGTTGATGTCACTATTCATGACAAGAGGGCTAATTTAAGGCAGAAAGGAGCGGGCGATGAGCAATTAAGACAACAATTAAGAGCTAGATTCGGGATGATCTACCGCCAAGTAGGAACTGTTGATTCAGATATGGAGGGAACGGTCGAGTTCAAATTCAAAAGTTACCATAAAACCCTGTGGGGTAGCTACGGAACGACACTTGGTGGGTTGAGATTTGAGCCAGTACAGAATGGCGAGCACCAAGCTACCTCGCCGCCTGTAAGGACGCGACCGAACGAATCCACTAAAGACACAATATCTAGAACCAGAGTGCGATTCACAGAAGTTAACCAGAACCCCGGGTGATCCAAGAAGATCCTGGAGAGGTAGCAAGTGCACCAGAGGTACCGAAGTCCCCACGCACGCCGCGACCACAAAAAAACAAATAGCCAATGGGGCCAGTCCGGGTATCACCACGCAACCCAAGAGTTAGTAAATTGTCAGTGACAGAGAAGGGAAAAGTTGTCACCGCTGAAACAGAGGAGGAGGAGGAAGATTTGCAAGCCCTAATAGCACAAATTGAGGCACAGGATGATGAGGCAGAGAATGTATCCCAAGCATTGTTGGCGATAAAGTTGCCCCCCTACATTCCCCCGTGGAAAGGGACACCCAAAAGACCGAAGGACCTGGAAGCCACGAAGAGTGCGCTCCAGACCCCACTTCTTCCGGACGAGATAAGATTTGATGGTTCGCCGCTGGGATGGGTACCGAACATCAAGTTTGAAGAATGAGACCTCACAGATAATGAGAAGTTCCCATAGTTGGCCGTGGAGAAATTACTGCAGCAGAAATGGTTGCA
>APFE031324922.1:2832-21613 GCA_000404065.3 Pinus taeda | reverse complement strand
TATATATATTTTGCAGGAATAAAAGATATATTGCAGGTATTTATGTTGTATTCTAATTGTTCTATGTTGGGATTTTTTTTTTCTTTTCTTTTATATAGTTAAAGTGTGAAATTTTGTACAATTTTACGTAACGACGGGGAACGCTGATTATGCCAACGTGAAATACAAAACTTAGTTTAAAATAAGATGTCTTACAGTACTCGCTGAACTTGGCCCTTCAAGTGCTTTCAATATTCAATGCTCGGAAGATGCCACCCCCTCCTCAATGATAATTATGGCCTCCATCTCTATCTTGGAGGTTGAGGACAAAAGGTAAATATATTCTTTTAAAGGAAACGAAAAGAATGTTCTGCGCTGTCAAATGCTAGCTTATAAATGCTCAAAGTCTACTGGAAGTGGCCACGCTGGAGAATTGTTCTAGTAGCGTGCTTGTCACAAGAATATCATGTGTAAGTATTTTAACTTAGTTCCGACGTGTAAATTTGACTTTTCATTTTTATTAAGTGGGGTCTTAGTTATATGATGATTTTAAAAACAGTAATCGTATTTTATAAGTGACCAGACAGCTTTTCCACTTACTAAATGTGAAAATAATGTTTTTTTTAATTAATTAATTTGTATGCGGAAGAAATGGATTTTTGTAATTATTTATTGTTTATTTATTATTTAAGTAGGGGAGAGGGATATGGGGATGGGGAGAGATAAAAACACTTAAGTTTATAAATATTTTTGTGTAAGACAATGAACTTATTCTATTGTTTTATTTTTATTTTTATTTATGGTTATGATTATGTCATTTTATGTTCAGTAACAACATTAATTTCTTGAAATAGTTAAGGTGGTTACTCTCTTATTTTCTCAAAAGGATAATTCGAGGAAGGCTTAGGGGGCTGGAGATTTAAAGAGAGGAAACTAATAGATTGGTCAAAAGGCAGAGTGTTGCCATCAGAAACTCTTTGAGCAGGGTCAAAGTTAAGGTGGTTACTCCCTTATTTCCTCAAAAGGAGAATTCGAGGAAGGCCTAAGGGGCTGGAGATTTAAAGAGAGGAAAGTAATAGAATGGTCAAAAGGCAAAGTGTTGCCATCAAAAACTCTTTGAGTTGGGTCAAATAGAAGATCTTGAGAGAATTTATGAGAGTACGTGACTTGATGTTGGGCAGTAAGTCCTGATGCTTCAAGATACCCAAATTAAAGACCAACCTTATAAATACTGTTTGGAGTTCTTTGGAGGACGAAGAGCTTGGGGAAGCGTATGGACATGGACATCATTTCCAGACTCGAGGCTTGGTAGAGAGATCTTCCAAAAATGTATGAGGTTGTTTAGATGACGAAAACAAATAACTATGATTTAGTTTATTAAGTTTTACTTCATCTAAGCATACGTTTCTGTTGTTAAGAATTACTTAGTTGTTATTATGTAATGTTTGAATGCAAGTCTGAATGCAAATCTGTATATGCTAAAATAACTAGAAAGATATTAAAGTGATCGGTACATTGCATAATACATATAGCCATAGTTTATTGTTGTAGGATTTATGAACTGATGTAAAGAATAATAAAACTTGCATCATAAATTGTACAAACATATTCAAAAAATAAAAATAGTAAGCATCTAAGTTCTAGCATAACTACAAAAGGCATTAGTTTGATGACACTCCCAAGTGTGGAATTACTCTAAGGCCCTATAGCCTTCGCTAAGAAAATACTAAGATCAAACCATCAATAAAAACTTAAGCCATCTCATACAGAAAATACAAGAGCACAAACGAATTGAGTTCATTACAATGAGAGTATGCACAAGAAAACCTCCATATTTGATATTTATATAAACATTAATCATAAGACTGGGCAGAGCCAAAAAGAAACTATAAAGGAAATAAAATCATTCAGTGGAGCAAAGCCACATTCAGTGTCTAATAGAAAGATATATATATATATATGTGTGTGTGTGTGTGTGTGTGTGTGTGTGTGTGTGTATACGACTCTTGATCCCATTCATTGTTTAATAGCAAAACATTAATAAATATAAAAATTTATGAGTCTTTCCCCATCGATTTCATAGTCACAATATCGAATCATACATTAAAACACAGAATGGATAATAATCTGCAAACAAATTCAAGAAGTTACTCCTTTCATGTATAGACATAAAAAATTAATATAATTTCGAAGTTGAAAAGACATGAAATGAAACCATAGTGTGGAACCCTCTAACCCTTTCCTTGAGAGAACTGGCAGAGACTGTGGCCTCCATGGATGGGGTCACTGAAAAATAAACTGTGATTCAAAACTGAACTGCATGCTTGAGACGATGTAAGAAGAGAAACCTGAAACAAGTGTGCAAAACTGGTGGGTTTATTGTTTGTAGTATTCATATTCTGCGTGTATTCTTTTGTCATCTCTCCCAGGGATCTCTATTTTGCATGTACTTTCTATGCATATGTTTTTTGGACGGAATAGGGCATCTCTATATATGTGTCATTTAGGCTTCTGCTTTACCTCTCACCTGTCAGGATTGGCTCTTCCTTCCTGGGTGGGAACCTTCGCGTACTTTTGTTGTCGCTGCGGTTGTATTTGCCGGCAAACTCAATTTATAACTGAAACAATAAGTTCTTGATTCGCTGACCTGAATTAAGTGAAATCAATTCAAAGTCCAGCAAAAATAATAAATGGTTTCATGCAGATTAAAAGGCTTACTGAAACTCTGCGGCTAGGTTCTAGATCTAATCTTCTGTGGCTAAATCTAGATCTAGATCTAACCTTCTTCTTTGCAGCTGGGTTCTAGGTCTAATTTTCTAACTTTCCGTGGCTAGATCTAGATTTAATCTTCTACCTTATTTCTTTGAGGCTAGGATCTACACACAAATATGGCTCTGAACTTCGCGAAAATAGTTGCTAGCTTAGTTTCATCCACTTTTGGAGGCCAAGCTCTTGCGCATATCGTCAGTGAAGCCCCATATCCCACTATTCAGGTGGTCCAGGTCTCACTTGATGAGGCTTTGAAGTTTCCCGAAAGTTCCCTAATCTGCCAGTTCAATGGTTTTTTGCTGCGGCTGATAGCTCTCCATAATTGGATCTCAGAGGTATTGAAGCCTGTCATTTTTTATGAAATTAATATCTACCACTGTGCTAGGGGTTTCTTTATAGTAGATTTTGAAAATCCTAAAAGAAGACAATGTATTCTAGATTTTGGCCCTTGGTTTTGGGAAAACTCATGCCTATTCATGAAGCCATCCATCATTCGATCCCTCAAAAGCAGTCATAACCTCAGCACCAGTTTGGATGAGATTGCTAAGCCTACCCTTGCATCTCTGGAATCCCTCCTCGCTAAAAGCCACTGGAAATTCAATTGGAAAATTTTACTACAGGTGCCCAAAAACAGAGGAATATGCCACAACCACCTATGCATGCATTTGTGTGGAAATGGACTTCAGCGCCAAATTCTCAGCTCAAATAATCCTAACAACTAAAGACTATGTGTGGAACCAGAATCTCGATTATGAAAGTGTCCTCTTCAAATGTCGATCCTTCTTTGAGATAAGCCATCTAGCCAAAAATTGCTCAAAAGCCTCCTAGAAAAATTCTTCTAGAAAAAACCACCACAGATCTACATGGTGGGAAGGAGCACAAAAAGAACACTACACTGCCATCAAAGAAGCATACTCTAGAAAAAACTCTAAATCACAAGAAATCAAGAAAGAAAGAAACAACTCTTGAGACAAGCATGGAGAAAGCCCCATCACACAAAATAAATCTTCATTTAACAGCAAAGCAGATCTCCTAGACCAAACTTCTTCGCCGACTATCTTCAAAAGGACGAACACAATAGATCGTGAAGCTAAGACACCAATGTCCTAAGAACCAATAGAGATCAAGGAGATGCAAGATAAAGGAAGTTGGAAGACCGTAGAGAAAAGAAAGAAAGCCACAAAATCAATCTCGCCAAGAAAGATGAGGAGCCAGACAATTAAAAACTAAGAAAATTATAGGTCCGATAGACCAATTTGGTCTTAGTGGATGTTAACCACTATCTTCATCATCGTCGTCATCATAAATATAAAGAATGCACAGTGAGGAGTCCTCAGATACCTTCAGGAGAAGGCTATCGAGAGTTAAACCAAATCATTGAACTGAAAATAATTAATAATTGTTTAGACAGGGCTAGAAGGGAAAAACATACTTGTAAAATAAGCCTTGGCAACAAGAAAACTGGAGGAACATAGTCGAACTTGTTTGGGTATGATACCAACCTTACCTATGCCAAAACCTCCATCTAAGCAGAGTTTTTCTTGCACTGTGGATGTAAACATTGTAGAGTGAAGCATAGAATCATCCACAACCGGAATGCTCCCTCAGAAAGTGCAAACGACTAGTGAGACAATCAAACCCATGCTCGACCTAGAAGAAATGAAATGAAGGTTCAGTGAAGGCTAGAAGTCGGATCACATTGGGTGGTTTAGCCATTTAGAACCCTCACCTTAGCAAACCCTCAACTTCCAGCGCCTATCCACTAGAAAACCATTGGTCGAATGTCGTGAGCTACCAGACAGAAGAGATAGGTTGTTACCTCATTCCTCGTGGCCGCGACTTGTCGATTGGATTGGGATCTCCTCCATTGATGCCAATAGAAACCTCCATATGTATAGAAGGGTCTAGAAGGCGTACAACTGTGGTAAATACAAGCGATATATGACAAAAAAGCCTCTTGTAGCCCTTAATAAAATTAATGACCTTCGGAATCAGAGCATCAAAAACATCAAATTAACATTATAAATTAACCTTACCCTTTGTATGGTTGTAGAGGGTATGATTAAGTTGCTCATTTCCTAGGTGTTGTTGATTGTGGTAACTTTTGAAAAGTTATTTTTTTGTTTTGATTTTTATGTGCCTTAAGTAAGTATATGTTACATATTTTTAGAGACCATATGTTTAACTTCTAAAATTTTGAATTTATTTACACATTGTTTTTTAAATAATAAAAAAATATAATATCTGTAAAATTCATATTAGAGAGAGTTTCCACTTAATTTAATGAGAAAATGATGTTTTTTTTGTCTTTTGTTTTTAACTAATTTACTTATTTATAGAAGAAATATTTTATTTTAATTTATTTTATTTAAATTTGATAAATATTTTTAGAAACTATATATTTAATTTATAAAATTCTAAATTTATTTATATATTGCATTGTATTTTTAAATAATAAAAAATCATAATATTTAGAAAATTGTATTATCAAATTCAATTGAAAAAATTAGTTGACCAACATATATATATATATATATTACAATAAACAAAGATAATTACTTAAATTAATGGGAAATAGAATGATTTTACAAAATCATTACAATAGAAAAATTATTAATTATAATTAATTAATAATTATATATATATATATGATAATTCGTTAGATTAATGGTAATAGAGTGATATTACAAAATCATTACAATAGAAAATTCAAAGCTTGTAACACAGATGAAAATAGTGTGATACCGATTAATATTTGAACGGAAAAATACAGGGCTAATCTGCTATCCACCAGATACCTAACAAAAATTTGCAAAAGCTAATGCAATCAAGGTAACGCTACGGGCATAAGCTATTTTTGAAAAGCAAGTAGCGAAAGCAATGGTACAAACTAGAAGAGCATATAGCGAAAGCATTGCTCGCAAAAATAGGAAAGCGGCACGGTGGCTTTCCACTCGAGTGGAAAGCTTACCCTCAACGCTGGATAAGCAAACAGCGGAACTTGCCTTGGAATCGAGGCCCCGCATACTTTCGTCATATAGAGCTGGGACGTATCACCTTCAACTCTCCAGTTAAAAATGTGCATCAGCTGAGCCAATGTGAGTTCAATCGTGGGAATAGCCATGGGTGCGCCTGGGCATCCTCTCCTTCCTGCACTAAACGGAATCATACTGAAGTCTAATTGATCTGTTGAATCGACATGTTCATCCTTAATGAATCTTTCCGACTTGTATTCTGAAGCATCTGTCCCCTACACGTTGGGATCCGTTCCTATATCCCACAAATTCACAATCAACATTATTTTCTTAGGGACATAGTATCCTCCGACTGTCACAGCCTCTACAGATTCATGAGGAAGCGCTATCACCGCAGGTGGGTATAATCTTAGCGTCTCTTTCAGCACGTAATGGAGGTATTTCATGCTTGCTACATCAGATTCATTCACTTTTCGATCTTTGCCGACGACAAATTTGATTTCTTCTTGCAAACTCTTCATCACATGGGGATGTCTGAGCAGCTCACTCATTGCCCATTCTAAGGTAGTCGATGTCGTCTCCAAACCACCCGCGAGCATGTCCTGCACAAATACGAATTTAATCAGTGCAAAATATTGAAAAAAAATAAGTTTAAGAACGAAGATACTAAATTATAAAAGAATGGCCGAAGCCGGCGAGACATATATACAAGAACAACACCCTTGACAGTTTCCCGCATCATTTTGGAGTCGGCCTCAGCTTTCTCGAGCAATACATCGACGGAATCTTTAACATAGGGCTCTTCCTCTTTCTGGTGATTCGATGTCGAGGCCATGCGATGAGCAACGCGTTCTTCTATTATTTTTTCTGCAAATTCATTGAATGCTTTATGCATCTTCTTCATGCGCCATTGCCTTGCAGATCAACCCAATCCAAACAAGAATAAAGTCTCCGATGTTAAAAGCTCCAGCTGTAGATATCAGCTCAACTATCACTACTATATGTAGGGGGTTTTAAGACAATATTTGAGTCAATTGTCTTAACTTAACACAAAAAGAAACTTGTGTATTGTCTTAAATATTGTCTTTAAAATGGTGTCTCAAAATATAATGTCTCAAAAATTTGTTACAATATAGAACACATATTATTATTGTCTCTATAAAGACAATAATTATTGTCTATTAAGAGACAATTTGATTTGTCTCTCTAGAGACAATTTCATTTGTCTCTCTAGAGACAACTTCATTTGTGTCTATTTAGAGACAATTACATTTTTGTCTTTTTAGAGACAATAGCTGAGATTAAAAACATATTGTCCCTATAGAGACTATATGTCCATAATTCAAACTATTTTTTCTCTAGAGACAATATTAAAAAATATTTAAAAAAAATAAATAAAATCATTTTGAATGTTCTTTCAAAGTAGTTTCACATTCAAAGTTCACAAATAGTACTCGTGTATGAGAGAAACCATCACAGAAATTCATGTCTGATAGAAACCAGCGCATATGGGTTATTAATATTACTTTTGTTTAGCAAGAGGGAATTCAATTCATTACTAAATTTACGCCCAAGTTTTACTTTGTGTTCCAACAAAACCTGGCACCCCTGTAAATCTATAGGTTTACTCTGCCAATTAAATAATAACAAGCTGTGTGTGTGGAGTGCTCAGTCCAACATTCACATTTCCACACCAATAATTACCAACATCACAATGCAGCATTCCATGCCTGACGTGGTTTTCTTCCAACAAACATGAAGATAAGCAACACTTCAGAAAATATTGCTCGAGCATTAATCATGTCAAACCAACAACAGATAAAATGTGATGCTTAAGCAATAAAACAACATAAAACTATTTCCTTCAAAGCCAAAGTTACCCAGCATTGGCATGAATATAAGTGATAAATATATAAAAGTGAGGACTGACAATTGATGTCGAAACACTCCTATAAGATCTAAATCACGCCAGCATTAATACAGAGCAGAAAATGCTTTCCTCCAAGACCACGTGAGCTTAACATGGCCACCCATATATAAATGCAATGTCGAGCCAGCATATTTAATTACTGTCAACTTTTCAACAACGTGCCATATTATAAAGCTTTAATATCTACTTCAAGTGGGAGTCAGAAGTTTGGATTTAAGATGCTACCTTAGCTTTGATAAGCGTTCCATCTCCCAGTTTTACTATAGTTAAAGAAGAATCTGTAGACTGTTGAATGGAAATTACTTTAGATTTAGACAATGCGAATCTTTATGCAAAAATCAATCGAGAGCCCAATTAATGAAATGGTGATACCTTTATGTGTTCGACAGACAACATACCCACAAGAATACCGAGGAAGGCTTGATAGCCATAGTTATCACCTATGTAAACCAATTTCAGAGTTGAAATAAATCCTCAGACATAGCTAGAATTTTCAGAGAAGGTTTTAACAAGCCATAATATATTACAGGCAACAATCATCGCAACCAGCATTTCCCCCAACAGTACACAACGAAAGGCACTAGAGAATTCTTGAAATATTTGAAGAGTACAAAAATTTCTTGTGAAAAATGTGCAAGAGTATATAACAGAAAAAATTGTCTTAGCATATAAAAATAGCTCTATAATGGAGTTGAACTAGGATAGCTTAGCCAACTCCACTGATGAAAACATCTACACAATACCCAAATCACATATAGAGAGATGCGATAATGCTATTATAAGCCCCAAATACAAATAAGAATTAAATGTCGGAACTCAAGAGCAAACTCCAATGATACAAAACTAATTGAATCCGCCAATCCCTAAATATGCAAAAGCGCCTTAACAAAGCTATTCAAAAGCATCATCATCGTCATCTGGAAGGAGTCGGGCCATAGCTGCTACAAGTTCTGCCTCGTACCTAACAACATAAAAGATTATAAGCCAAAGTTTCAATCTTTTTGGAATGGAACAAATTATTTCAATAAAAGTTAACAAAAAATAATAAAAAAATAGCATTCTATTTACTGTTGTTGGGTTGCAAGGTCTATCTGAACATCAGGAGGAGCAAGAGTAGGTGACTCCACAAAATGAAGGTTTGGATCCCTATAAAAATAACCCATTATAGAATCAATGCAAATTTTTTAATATAACATTCATATTAGTGAGCATCAGAAACTATATTAAAGGCTCACCCTGAGAGCTTCCATGCCAAGTACAGGAATGGCTTCTCAAAGTTGTAGTTACTTTTTGTAGATATCTCATAGTACTAAAGATTATTCTTTCTATGAAAAGTAACTTTCTTAGCTTTCACTTGCCTATTCTTCACATCAACCTTGTTTCCACAAAGAACAATAGGAACGTTCTCACTCACCGTGAAATTCACAAAGATATTTAGCTAATTAGTTCAGGAAGTTGTGCCAACACACAATTAAGGAACCTTCATTTCTACTTGGAGATCCAACCCCTCTGCAAAAGAGATACCTGCAAATATCTCTGTGCCACGTTGGGACATTCTTGTAATTCAGTCGTGTAGTAACATCAAACATGATAACTTCACATTGCCTATGAATACTGCAACAAAGAAATTCCCAATCAGTAAATAAGAAGGAAACAAATAAATAGAAGTGGAAAAACATGGAACCCTCGCCAATTTAATCAGGAAAATGGCAACAAAAAGAGGAAAAGAAAACCAGTATTGATCAAAACAACCAATAACAGAGTCTTTCTATAGATTCAAAATTAAACTAAATTAAAATTCAAATAATATAAGTGGAAGAATACAGAACCCTCGCCAATTCAACGAGGAAAATTCCAACAGAAGTAGGAAAAGCAAACCAGTATTGATCAAAACAATGAATAACACAGTCTGTTTGTAAATTCAAAATTAAATTAAATTAAAATTCAAAATAAAGAGACATAAACAAGTAAAACAGAGTGCTGATAAATAGGAACCAAAAAAGGGCTCATAGTTGCTCCATTGTCATTGATATTGAGGTTAAAAGGTGTTGCTACTGAGCCCACACTACATACATATCAACACGGGAAAATAGAATTGATAAGTCAAAAGTACTCTTGGGATCGATCCAAGTTTAAATCCATGTAGGACCATTTTAAACAAAAAGTTGCAAAGGCACCCCAAAAGCTCAAATATACAGTGTTCCAATCAACAAGTGTATACTACACCTGCAGAGGATGACAAAAAAAAATAATTTCGTAAAGTCCCAAGAGACCTGATTTCAAGTGAAAATCAAAATCTGTCTGGCAAAATAATAAAACTAATTATTGACGTACCTTAACCACATTTTGTCATTAAACCTTACCTAACTGGGCTATAAAGTTGGGTCAGCATTTCATCCTTGGCTTTCTCAACTTGACAAAGCACCATAGCCTACAAATCATCAAATCATGAATTCAAGTATCATGGACTGAATAAACACTAAGATTCTGTATGGTTGTATTGTGTGCTCATCCACATGGATGTCTTACTTTGGGAACATTTGCAGTAAGACTATTCAGAACAATTTCCACATAACCACGGACTTCTTGAGCCATCATTCTGAGCTCCTCCTCAAGATCTATAGGCCTTCTTACCATGGTTTCTTGGATTATAAATAAGAAAATCAAAGTGAGGTTGAATATTAAGTTGGGAAATAATTTTTCTATTCTCATCATTGTATATGGTCATGGTCTCCTAGGCTAAAATGTGTATTGATTCTTAAATTATTTAATAGAAAACATTTTGATTATGTACATGTGCAACTTACAATGGAACTTTATGTGCTTCATTGCCTATATGCAAGTGTTTCAATACAAGCTATAGTTGTTCATGATTATACTTTGGGTTACATAAAGTAGTCTTGGCCTCTAGCCAGCTAAATATTGTCTACCCTCTACCTTATATCTATTTAAGTTTTAACAGTGGAAATAGTTTGTCTTGAAGATCGAAGAAAACTCAAAGGATGTTAGTCCTAGCTAAAAGCAAAGACTAGCAATCTATTTTCATTTTCTACTAAATATTTCTCTACCAGAGAAACCAAATTTTTTGGTTACTTGTAATTATTCATAAGTTGAACAATTGTCTAGCAGCACAATGCCTACTTATTTGCAATATAATTGTCCAGCAAAAAATAATGTGACTAGCATGCATTTGAATGCAATTTACTAATTTTTTAACCTTAAACAGACATGTGAGTACTCGATAGTAAATCAAGACAATTCCATATAACATAATGTAATTCAGCTAATGAAGGCTTCTCACCAGATCATGACATCATTATGTCAGTGGTTATAATATATACAATGTACAGTTGAGGAGGAACTTCTATTTATGGATATATAACAGTGAGCTCAACTCAGCTTGCATTTTATTTGTCTCAAACAACCTATGAAAGGTTTGTTGTAGTGTAAAGGGTGCATCTTTATCCAATGCTTTAATTGTCTTTGCAGGTTGACATTGTAATGGGCCAAAGGTTAATGACTCTATCTGCCAAAAAGAATTGGTAAGCAAATGAATTTCACCAATGGCTCCAACATAAAACCAAATTTCAGGAATGGCAGACTAAAGACTTTCTTGCTGGGAATATCCTAAGAATGGTCCCTTCATGTAGGGGATGTCCCAGCGACATCCAATGAGCTGTTCCCACAAAAATGGAGATGCATCAAATGATACTTGTGGCATTCCTGTTCTCATCCCCATTCCATAGAAAATAGATAAAAAACATAGGAGAACAGGGATGCCTCAAATATCGTTTGAGAATCAAAGTCTATATAAGGATGTCTCTAGAGGGGCTCAGCACTTTGTTACATTGTTTCATTCCAAGAATATGTAATTATTCAGATTTAGTTTCAGAAGGCTTATTGTAGCGTAACCGCCAAGTAATTTGTCACAATTACGCCCAAGTTTTACTACTTCAAATGGGAGTCAGAAGTTTGGATTTAAGATGCTACCCTAGCTCTGATAAGCATTCCATCTCCCAGTTTTACTATAGTTAAAGAAGAATTTGTATACTGTTGAATGGAAACAACTTTAGCATTGAATCTGATTGTTCCTGGAGCCAATTGTTTTGCAAGGGTATCCAGAAGCATAGTCCTTTGCACGCATCGAACTTCATGATTTCCATTCATAGATAGGAAAAGTAATTAGTATTACAAATCATGCGAAAAAAAAGATGACCAAAATAGTTAATGGGATAGAAAGTACATCCTGTCACAAATCACATCATATATATTTCATGCCCTGCAAAAACTTGTAAACTCAACCACTGAGATAAAATAATGAAATTAAACAACATTTTGAACTGTTAAAAATAGAAGGAACGAAGGCCAAGTACTATGTAATCCACACAGTCCACCAAGTGAAAAGGCTAGCTGGCCTTGAGCTGCATATGTGGCTCGAGGAATATCAGTCACTACCCTGAGTGAGATCACCAATAAAAAAACAAAACTTATTATTTACTCAACTTATTGACCATTATCTTAAAACAACTGTAAATAACCTAGTAGAATCCAACATAGTTCCATTTAATCTAACATAAGAATGTACAAATCTATCTAGTCTGTAAGAATATCAGTTCCATTTAATCTAACCTAGAGATAGTATAAATCTATCTAAACCTCGAAAATATCACACCTCAATGGTTAAAAGTCAGTATTTAAAAAAACTGACAAAAGAATCTCGGTTGAAGAGTTTATCACCTTAGGTAAAAACAACTAAAAAAGTAAAACAATTAAAAAAACTAAAAAAGTAAAACAAAACAAATTAACGTCACAAGATAGAAGAGACTACTCTTAACTAAACCTCAAACCAAAAGTGTTTAGACCTAAAATGATTCATCTTAACTTCATGTTATCTTTAAGATGAAGAGAACAAAAAAATTACTAAAACAAAAATATTAACCTAGTAAACTAGAATACATTAATCTTCATCAAACCTATTAAAAAAGCATCTTAATCACAAAGAATATATCAACTTAAGCAAAAGACAGGACAAAATAAATAAATAAACCATCTTAACCTAATACAATATGATAGAATTTTCTTAACCATTAAAGTCGACAAAAATCCATGATATATTAAAGCCAGATGAAAATTAGAGTAGATCCAACTAAACTACGATCTATCAATCAACCAGCTGCAAACCTCAAAGAGATACCAAGTTATAAGAAAAACTATGAATAAACTCCCGTTACCAATACCAACCAGCATTATATCCATCTTTATCAATCTATTTTTAAGTTGGATGCAAAGTTCACTGAGATACCAAATTTAAAAAACTACCATAAATAATAGATCCATTTTCACCATATCTATTTTGGTTAACCAAAATAAAATAATAACTGTGTGCAAACCTCATATTCAAAAATTTGAATCTATTATTCTCTTGTACCAATTATATGGTATTTTGAAAAGATAAAAACTATTATTTTAATGTTTTAAAAGTGAATATATGATCACTAGGTTTTTGAAAATACTCAAAATATTTATTAAATAATACTTGATTGTCCAAAGACTATTATTTCAAACTCAATATTTATTAGATAGTGTTTCCAAGGACAAAAAAAAAATGTCTTAACCTTGAAGATGGATCTATTAAGTTATTAACTCTAGTTGCAGAACTGAATGTTTTAACCTTGAATCTATTAGATCTTGCTGAAAAGAAACTCTTTATTAGATAATATTGATTTTAACTTCGAATCAACAAACTCAATAAGCAAACAAAATGTTTCTTAGATAGTGTTACAGTCCAGAAGCAAACAACCTTAAATCTATTAGGGTTGGCCACAGATCTCAATGTTTTACCCTTGAACCTATGAACTCCATGTGCAAACCTGAATATTTATTACATAGTGTTTGACATGCAAAGACATTAAGGTCTTAGCATCCTACTTTTCTTTTAATCCTTTCCATTAGCATAGCTTCTGGTGCCTATGTTAGTGTTACAATGGTACAACTGTGCATTATACAGCTGGGATGACTAGGATAGTGTATTGGCCCATATAAAAATACTAAATAGTATGGTGTGGTAAATATGCAATGAAGTGGTGATAGTACAAATGCAAAAGGAGGAACTCTATGTGAGAATGGGAATGACTCAGCTTCTATGTATGTGCCATTTTGTGGCAGCACTGAGTACATTGAATATGGACAAAGGCATTGAGTTCATTGAATATGGAAAATGGCACAACACGATCTAAATGAGTGCCATTGTTTAGACACCATCAAGTTATAATTGAATGTGAGCACTACCAAATAAAATCAGACCTATCTAGTCTAATATGCACTAGAAACTTTGATAAGATTACAGAGGCTTTGAAGCTCAAGCATGCATATTAGAATACTAAAACTGGAGATATGAACTCTGCAACCTCGATGTGCATATTAGACCTGTTAATAATAACCAAATATTATTACCATTAGAGTGTCTCTCTTTCAATTTTTTGCAGTGCATTTTTTTTTAGTGTATTGTCTGTATAAATTGAAGGGAGCAGAAGGGTAGGAATTTATTATACCAGTGAAGCCATTCCTGCATGTTTGTATAAATTTAAGAAAGGAGAAGGGAAGGAATTTATTATACCAGTGAACCCATTCCCACATGTTGGGTTCACTTGGACTAGGAGCATTTGGGTCTGTCATTACCTGATCAAATGTAAATGCATGCATTCATAGAAGACCCATAACAAATTTATATGTAAATATTCATTCTATGAAACCAGAGGTGCTGGAATTAAATTACTGATGAAATGGGTACCAGAGTATAAAGACTCTCGTCGAAGTGTCGACCCGCTATTTGCACATTGGGGCAGTCAACAGTAGCAGAGGGCTTGATCTCGCAGCCATTAGTGACCTGCTTAGATCCATAGTAGATGGCCATGTCCATTGATGGCATGAACATGTTACTAACATCACCTATCAATATTCCTACTACCAGGGGATTTGTTGAATGAGCCATTGCAGCAGAGATGAATACCAATTTTTCTTCCTGATTGCCTTCCTTCTCCTTTCTCACCTCCTTTAAATTCACAGTCAAAGTCGATTCAACTTAAGTGGGGAATGTAGCAGAGGTGTCTTATGGCATGTAAATAAACTGAATGAATTTTCAAGGGAATAAGAATCATACTCAATAAAAGCAGGTTGAGTTATGTTGTTCCAGCAAGCGTAGGCGCAAGTAGAGCATGGTGTTATAGTATCATTATAGAACGATGATAAGGAGACACTGCATGTTGAACTTTTTTGAGCTAGGAACTGAGAATATTTGCATGTTACATTCCATGTCATTGAACAAGGACAAGGGAAATTCAAATATAAGACTTAGCCAGCTCAGAGTGAAACACATAACATTCACAAATATATAAATTATGAGGGATTATAATAGTGTATTACTCAGAACCTGAGTGCTTCTGTGGCGATCTGGACTAAAGAACAGGCTGGGTTTAACAATCTTAGCAGGGCCTCAAGTATAACCTAGTCCTGGAGCCTTCAAAGTGAAATTCTTTGGCAATTTGAAAGTTTTGTTAGTGGTCCCTGAATTGCCACATTAACTTGGAAGGATGTGATGGAATTTGGAGGATCCTGAGCCCAAGATGCCAATGTTCCACCTCTGCAGCAATTAGTAAATTGCTGATTATAAGGCACACTTGGTAAGAGATCAGCAATGGTGGGGTCCTTCTTGCAATAGTGTGGAACACCTGATTTCAATTTGGAGAAATCTCCTTGCTCTATTGTCTGGCCACCAACCACAGCCCAGATGACCTCCTTTTTTGCCCAGTGCCAACCCAAAGTCCATCCTGGGGCCTTGGTATATGGCGGTACTGCTGAAAATTGTACATGGTCACGACCACCTACAAAGGGAAGCTCATTAGACTCATTAAAGAGTAAATAATTTCTTGCATGAAGAGTTTCAGGGAATTTTTACTAAATTGTACCAATGTTTCTAGTGAATACTTACTTAATTTCAAGGACATAAAGCTAATTAAAAATGAGTGAAGTATTTACTCAAAATATCGAACATACCAATCAATACAACACAATTTATCAGAAATTTTCATCAATATCAAAATAAACTCTACCTGACTTGAAGGTTTTCCAAATTTGTCATCATGTCAAGCTTTGAGAATTTAACTTGTAGGCTACTAGGAATGAAATTCAGAAAAGCTCAACATCTATTTTAGGAAAATGAGGAAAGCGAATTATAATTCAATACCTATTTGACGAAAGGGCATTACTTGCAACATATCCATCTGCAGTCCAAGACATAATATCCCATTTGATTGTTATGTTACTATTTGGATCCAGTGGATCATAAGCACCCGTAAAGCACACATTGTAGATAAATTTTAAGTTAATATTGTATTCATATACTTGATAAGGATTGAAAAGTTTAAGAATGGAAATTGATCTTAAAACTTAAAATTTTTCCAAATTTTATGGTAAAAATAAGTTTATATTATAAATCTTGGTGTGTTATAGAAAACAAACTGCAAAATTTAAACATGTGAAATGGAAATTAGCAAAATTTAACCCCTGAATTGAAACATCACTTGCAGGTGAAAATGCAATAGCCAAGATAGTTAATGCCAATAAAAACCCAGTTTCATTCTTGATCAACATATGGAAATTTTGCATGCAACCTCTTCCCTCTAAAGACTTTAACTCTCTTCTTTCCATGATGCCTTTGATATTATCAATTAATGAATCAAGTAGAAACCCTAGAGGAAGGGTTCAACAACCCTTCTGAGCAGCTGCAGCTCCACAAATGCAATGGGAATGGAAATGGAGAAAACATTAGTTTATGATGAAGAACCAATAACTGAAGTGTATAAACCTACAAGCATGTAATGGTTGGTTGCTTCATTCTTCAAACGGAGTAGTGAAAGTGGAGAAGAATAGTGCTTGCCAAAAGCCAAGGAAGAAGAACAGCAACAACAACTGGTAGACCAAAGAAACTATTAACTCTGAGGCCAAAAGTGACATAAAAGAATGGGAAAAAGCAGTAAAAATATCCAAAGAAACAATTAAATTTGAGGCCAAGAGTGACATAAAAGAATTGGAAAAAACAGTAAAGATATCTAAAGAGTGACATAAAAGAATGAGAAAAAGCAGTAAAAACTCAACCGATATTTGGAAAAAGTAGTCACACCTCAAATCAACGGTTGAAAGTGTCCCACTTGATCGAACAAAGCAAGGTAAAAGTGTTGACAATTGTTGATGCATAGGAAGGCCTATCGGACTAATAACCGGACAAAGCATAAGAAATTGATAAATGAAAACAAAGCAGGCTAACTGGAAACATTGTAAGACATTGATCTGCAAAAGTAGAGCCAAATAAAAAGCACGTACATGATCCAGAGGTTTACTTTTTCATTTCAATCTAGAATAATAAAAACCATTTGCAAAATTGCTATGACAGAAAATAATTTTTGAATTGAATTGGACAGAAAAAACACTTCTAAGGATGGCACATGCATTTTTCAGCAGATTTGCAGCAACCTCAACTCAACCATATATTAACAGCCAAGTTGGACATTAAATTGGTGTCTGATCCCCCCTTGTTTGTGAGACAAGGGATCTCATCCACATAGAAATTTGATTGCTAAAGTCTACCATACATGTTAGGGAACCTATCTACGTTTTGTACATTGACAAATCAACCAAATCTAGATCTGAATCTACTGAAAACTTCAAAATATGTATCATAAAAGTAGCCTAGGGTTTATTGTCCATTATCTGAAACTTCTTCAGAATCTCAATTGCTTACTTACCCATGTTCAAGGACCAGCTCACCTCAACTCAGCCAAACCTCCAAGACCAAGAAATAATACATGTCAACTTCACTTGCCAGTTTCTTATTGCACCATGGGATAGAGTTTTTTAAACTAACTATTAGGACCAGCTAATCTACATACAACACAAATATAAGCATATCAAATTTATAATAATCAAACAAATAATAAAATTTAGGACCTGCAACGGTCTTAGTGATGCCCATGATCTGTAAGTACTCATAAATCTATGAGTACCATGCACAGGAGGATACTTTAGCCCAGAAAGGGACTTTTCAACTTGCACACATGGGTATCCCATCCTAACAAAGATATTTTATTTCAACCCAAGCTAAAGCAAAACCATGAATACTCTTCCTGCCATCTGCATCTTTGGCCATGTCAAAATCCACTAAAGCATGCAACAGCTCAAAGCATTGTGCCAGTGTGCCCTTTAAGTACCTCACATACCTCAGACCATGGAGCATATTTGCAGCAACCTCATCTCAACCATATATTAGCAGCCAAGCTAGACACTAAATTGGTGTCTGAGCCCCCCTTGTTTGTGAGACAAGGGATCTCATGCACACAACAATTTGACTGCTAAATTCTACCAGATATGTTAGGGAACCTATATACTTTTTGTACGCAGATAGGTAGAGAATCAAAGGAGCCCAACTGCTTAATCTGGGCCCTTGGAAGAAAAAAGGGTAGTTTGTATATAGGAAGGTATAAAAAAGAAAAAATTGAAATCATGGGTCTGCAAGTCTAAGTGAACCCAAACCAAAAGAAGAAAAAATGTTAGGTAAGTAGGCTGGGTAGGTAGTTTTGAGGTTGCAGAATCTTGATTGCTGAAAAGTTCCATGTTTTCAAGGTGTCATCTCTACTGAAGACACAATCACCAGGCAGTTTTATGTGAAAGAGCTCAAAATAGGCATAACTAACTTCCTTTCTCCATCTCCCCCAAATCATTAACTAATTTCCCTAAAAAGAGGTCAAGATATGCTTGATATCTCTTAGTTTCATCATTTTCATGTCATTAACTTGGGTGAAGACCTGCTCCACTCAAAGAAAATCCATACTCTCTCTATAAGGTTCTATCTCCCCTTTTCAAGTCTAAGATTTCTGAAACTTAGCGCTTTCTTGTCATTTCCATATTAACTACTGACATTATTATTTAACTCCCTATATTTTCCCTGTCCCCATACTAAAACTATATAGATAATCCCCTTATGTAAATATCCCCTCCCCCTGGTTGAAATATAACCATAAATACTTCACTGGGAATTACTAAGTCACCTGGACTTTAGTAAGAACCCTCCCTCTGC
>APFE031324906.1:117498-145779 GCA_000404065.3 Pinus taeda | reverse complement strand
GACCCGCCATGCAATGCGCGGGAGACGAGGGCCACTAAGTGGTCTCGAGTCATGCCTCGCGGAGGTGGTGGACGATCAGTGTCCTGGGGCCTTTGTTTCAGAGAGTGGTTGGAGTGTCAGGTCATCTTTGTCGAGGACTGGCCGTATGCCGGTGTCGACTTCCGAGGAGATCCGGATATGCCGTTGCCTGCGGGAGAGCAATGGGACGACGGAGGTATGACACTCGATTTTTCATTTTCGTTTATATGATGTTTTTGTATTTTTGATGTACATGTCTTAATATATGCTCTTGCTGTGCAGATGTTGGACCTGCGAGGCCCCTCGGCCTAGCTCCAAAGGCGCGGAGGGCAGATCAGGGTGTTGGCGCCTTGGCTTTGGCTCCCGCGGGAGGTGACCAGGCGGAGACGGTGATCCGCAACTTAGAGGGGTTGCTAGTAGGGATCCCTGATTACCAGGGGATCGAGGAGGTTCCCTTAGCTGCACAGGTTCATACAGTGGGTGTGGAACCCAGGATGCACCGCTTATTGAGGCGGGTGGCACAAGCGGCGGCGATCTACAGAGAGCATGACCCACCACAGTAGTCGCCTAGGTTTTGTTTCCACTGTTGTTATTTTTGAGAGACATATGTCTCAGATGTACTGAGAACACTTGAGACACATACATTTATTTTTGAGCGCCTTAGTGCGCCACCCGATATATATATATACATACCGATTTTGAATGGATCTTGTTACATATGATGATGTTTTATATGCTATGCAAATGTCTAATACACATGTGATCTAATGTATCAGTTGCACAACATGCGATCCATATATTTTTATATTTTTAACAAGCTTAAAAGCACACACACACATGCAAACTATGCTTGGAAAATGTACTTTCATATGCTCATGTTTATTCCTAGATGGATCTTTTATTCACATAATTATGTGTTTTATATGCTATGCGACTATTCGACACACATGTAATCTAATGTATCTATGTGCATAACAAACGACCCATCGCGGAATGTATTCACACACACGCATATATTTTATTTTTATGAAAGCTTGAAAACACACATGGGGACCACGTATGCAAAATATGCTTTATGAGAAATGAAACGGGCATGCCCCCCAGCATCGTGTCTCAATCCGAGGTACATGCCCCCCAAGCTTCAGTCCATTGAAAATTGGTTGAAGGTTGACATAGTGGTTACGTGCTCGAAATGGACGAGCTCACATTTCATTTTTTAACGAGGTTGACATAATGGTTACGAACTATCCTCAAGGCAAGCCGTTTCATTATTTTAACGAGGTTGATACATTAGCAAAACTATCCTCGAGACTCCTTGTTTCATTTTTTAGGGAGCTTGACACAAGATCAGGAACTATGCTCTGCCCGAACTTCATCATAAGGAATAGGAAATCGGGGCTTCCAAGAGTGGCACTCCCGATGGGAGGTCGATGTCTCGGAAGTCGGGACCCAATGCCCCCAGGACACTATGCACAATAGCAGCACTGCTGGGTACAGGCATGGGAGAGGCGGCCACGTAGTTGATCTGAGATGAGACAGATGCAACTGGTGGCTGAGAATCAAGAGGGAAAGGCAATTGTGCCGGAGGGGCTTGTGGACGAATGAACAATAATTGGTCCATCGTCATCATTCTTCCATCGTGTGGCAAGCAAATCACACGGAAAAGTGAAGAAACAAGGGCTCCCATGGCATACACATAGTCACGACCAAGGAGAAGACTGAAGTCTAAAGGGCCTTGGGTAACCGAGACGTCTATATAGACAGTCTTGCCCCCCAAAGTGATAGGGAACTTTGGAAGGATCCCTAATGGTTGACTCGTTCCTCCGTCAAAAGCGGTGAGATTCGGTGCGACAGGTACAAGCGATGGGGAACCCAAAGCTCGCCAAGTAGTAACGGGCATAAGACTAACCGATGCCCTTTCATCTAACACAGTGCCAGGCAGCGCCATATGGGAAGCATAGGCGGTGACCCAGAAAGGCACATGGGATGGAAGGGGAGGGATAGTCAAATGGCTCCAATCGAAGGACACGACCGAACTACTTGGTGGGGGAACCATACGGTTTCCCCCCTGCTCGGGAGGGACCGAATCGCAATTCTCCGGAGAGTCTGGGATGGGAAAACCATCATCAAGCTTAGGAGAATCCGAGGAGACGAGAAGAACATGGGAATCTAACTCTTCCGAAACAGAGTGGATAACACTCTACCCAACCAATGGTTGGTCGGGCATAGGCGAGGCACAGCCGGGTTCGGGAAGAGGTGCCTGGACAAGAGGAGAATGTGAAACAATCTCGTTGTTGGGAGGAAAATGATCTGCAGCTACAGACAGACGTTGATATCCAACGGGGAGTTGGGGCGGGGGAGCTGGGAGACTTTCCAAAACAACGGAGGCTTTCTCCATGAGTGGACAAAGCTGAAGGGGATGAGTGCCTCCACAAAGTCTATAGGGGATTCGAATCTTCCCATTTCCCTTACCATTCCCAACCGATGAGGGAACATCGCCGTGAGCTTCAGTGGACGATGAGGGGCGGGCTGGATCATGGGACCATACTTCTAAGATCCTAGGAATACCAGGACAATCACGAATAAGATGGTCCTCGTTGCATAATCGACAAGGAAACTTAACCTTCCGCGGAGGAGCGGAAGGGGGCCCGACTTCAGGTGCACTTGCGGGAATAGTCGTACTTGAAACCTCTCTCTTGGGAGACTTCTTCTTCTTGGTCTTCTTCTTCTTCTTCTTAGTCACTTGGTTACTTGAATTGGAACTTTCACCAGGCGAAGTACAAGAAGTAGATGTAGAAGTAGGCGTCGAAGGAGAGAGGTCCACCTTAGGTTCAACATGATGTTGCGCAGGTGGAGGGACTGATGGAGTATCGGCCGACATGGTAGGGACCAAAGAGGTTGAAAACAACCAAACAGGCAACCCGACTGTTAACCCTGGAAGGGATAATGTCGCCATATAAGGAGCACCAACATTCCCAAGAGGAGGGAAATGACTAAGGTTCCCATCAGGAGGGGAACTTAGGTTGGAGAACCCAGGAAAAGTTTCCATAGGAAACAAAAAGAATTCTACCCAAACTAACACACACAAGATCTATCCAGGTAATGTTATCGTGGCCAAATTAATTTTAAGACACAGGAACTGAACTTGGCCTTTTCATGTTTCGAGAGTCGAGAAAAGGACGAAAAGATGACTCTATCGCCTTCGAATGTTTAACGAGCACGAAGTGACAAGACGCTTGCTTACACCTTTTCTGTTAGACAGTCTGAAAAGGATCAAAAGCTGACTACTCTGGAAGTTCTAGGCAAAAGGTTTACCAAGCAACCCGTAAAACTGCTTATACACCTTGGCAATCATATGAGAACCAAGGACTTCCCGTACTGCAGTCAATCTTCCCGAATGCTATGTTCGGTGCGTTACGGTTTACAAGGCGGCAGACTCAGCTTCCTATGGATAAAGGATGCAAGCCTAATGGAGTCTCCCTCATATATACGCGACGGTACGTGGGAGCCCAATCCGTACTAGCACTTATCGTTTCACCGTGGAGGAATCACCCAACCACTCAACGTTAAGCTACTAGGTTCAAAGACGCCGGAACACGTCTCTAGCCTAGACCTCTAGATGTTCTCGTTAAGTTCCAATGCGTTTTTAGATAAATTTGGTTTATTTTACAGTTGATCTTGAATTAGGTTTGAGTTTCAGGCCCTACCGTATGATCTCTCAAAAACACCTAAATGCAACTATATGCCAAAGATCATCCTTCTGTTCGATGAATTCTATCTATAAGAGAGTTAAGTATCTTTCACACAAACAAAACGAATTCAAGCAATCACGCAACCTAATGCAACCAACAGCAAGGAAATGAAACTTTTCTTTTGAAAGCACAAAATAACGAAATGCTCTTTTCCTTTCAACTATTAATGCAAAAGACACTAGTTTGCTTTACTTTTCAATAACATAAAAGTTCTTTCAAAATGAATTAGAGAGATAGCAACACTAAGTGAAAAGCTAAATCACTCAATGCACACACAAGACAATTCCCAAGTCACTAAAACCAGTTTCCCAAATCAAAGGAAAACAAAGGCTTATGAGCTATGTTATCTAAGCTCAATCAGATAGTGAGGAATTCAAAGAGGAAAGCAAATCGTTTGGAACACAATCAATCACTTTCGACAATCATCAAACAAATGTGAAAACAAAACGAAGTTGGTTGGTCATTCAAGAACACAAGATCCCGAACGGGAGGCTAGACACACACGACCACTAGATGCCCTAGGGTTTGAGTGCGAAATCAATGGAGAAAAGCGAACACCCGAAGGATGAGAGTCCACAACCAGACAAACGACGGTCTGACACACTTCGGTAATCGTAAAAGTCAAGACAAAATGCAAACCAAGCGATGAGAGCAAAGAGGAAGGCTTTGCAAAAACTGAAAACAAGCAATAAACGAACCCTCGTGGAACGAGGCCTCGCAAGCAAGCGAGTTACAGCTTAAACAAAATTATCAAGCCAAAGGCCAAGTGGAAAAAGCAGGGGACAGCCAAACCAAGAGGTTCAGTAGGTCAATTTGGACAAAAAAGAGTTTTACAGGATCAGCGCGGGTGACCCCTCAGCAACAAAGCGATGACAGAAAAAGGTCTGTAGCAACTTTGCGCTGTCAGCGCGGAAGGACACGAATAAAGGGCGCTGGCCCAAAAACCAGGTCAGCGCGACTGTTAAATGTATACACGCGATGACAGAAACAACAAAGAAGACATTGTGCGATGTCAGCGCAGCTGTTTCAAAATAAAACGCGCTGAGGCTAAAAAACAAATAAAATTGAATCAAAACCTCCAAACCAAGGCAACAGGCTTCCAAGGCAATTAAAGCAGTTCCCAGGATGAACCAGGAAACAAACCAATCAACAAACCAATCCCCAAACTTTCACAAAGAGGCAATAATCAAATCAAAAACAAGGGTGAAATACAAAGAGACAAGCAAGCTCCCCAGTGGAGTCGCCAAATTGTTGGAGAGGTAAATCCCCTCTACGGATAGAGGCAATCCCTACTAGCCCAAAGGGGGTCTAGGAACAATCAAACAATGCTACACTGCAGGTTCCTAGTTGTAATTAACAAGTGGGTAAAAGAAACCTACTTGGATTCCAACGCTATGTTTGTCGATGAGATGATCCTCTCGCTCCTTCGCTCTAGCCGATCACAGTCCTCCACTATCCTCGTGGGCGGACACCTGCACAAGCAAACAGAGAACAAACACAAGCGTAAAATCTACTAACAACAACTATGTATCAGTCAGGAAAGATACAATTCACATTAATCATTCATAGGACAAATGGAAATGGAACCATAACAGTAGTCATCTATCTTTATTAATCAGAAAATAGAGTAAGGTACAACCGAAGTCCTGACGCTGAGTCCTTCTCTAGAGGGTCCAGCCAGCATGTCTTCCAAGCATTCACCTTTGAATCAAATCTCCCAAGTCAAAGAGGTCTCCCTCTCACATACAAGGCAACAAGCTCATAGCCTTCCTCAAGCTCAAAAGCAATCCTCACACAACACACCAAATGCCTACAAAAGCAGCACTAATGCCAAGAATTCTTCTATCAAAGTCTATATGTTCCCAAACTAAAAAACTAGCTGCTCATGGGCAATGGAGGTGGCTTATAAAGGGGAAGGAGTCTCCATGAATAGGTAAAGGATGAGCTTTCCCCCAAGATAAGTGGATGGTCAGTCGAACAGACATACCAGAGAAAGGATGGCGACCTCAACAATGCTAACAACCAAACCTGGAGTCCTCTGGAAGGTTGGTTGTTAGAACAAATTCGCCTAAACAGAATCAACGCGGGTGAGAAACTGAGCTGGCGCGTTGATATCGCAGATCTATTATAGAAGAGGTCTGGTCAGCGCTCAATAGTACAAGCGGAGGGCACGCTGTCCGTAAAATTGGACCAGCGCGGAAAACACGTGTGCTTCCGCGCTGGCAGTGCAGCAGTTACATTAGCCTCCGCCTGTCAGCGCGGTTATTTAACAAACAGACGCGATGATTCAATTAACTTAGGCAAAGAGGGTTTTTAAGCCATGAGGGAGCATAAGTGAGGTGAATGTGGTTTTATAGCACAGTAGGGAGACTGACATGATGGTAGTGACATTTTACTGTGTAACAGTCCATATTTTGCCACTTGCTTTTTCCTCTTTCTCTTTGCTTCAGGTTGTTGTTGTTGTCCACTAATTCTTCAAACTGTTGTTGGTTATTTTCACTTACTTTGACTCCTATGTTGACTGCCTCCCTTTCATCCTTACCCTCTTTCATGATTATCTCTTTCTACATTGAATCATGACTTTCCAGCATTCTCTCCAACAACTTAACATCTTTGTTCCATGGATTAAATTCTTCCATAGAATCTTCTTCTTCCATTTTTATTTGTTTGCCCATCTGTGCCAAGTTTCCTCCAGCATCTACAACTAAACCTGCACTCATAAAACACTTGTTAAAATAAAAATCATAAGGTTTTTGTGCCTTATCTCCCTTTGGCAACACATCAGTATGCTGCTCTGATTTTTCCTTCTCTATCAGCACATCAACATGTTGTTTTGAATTCTCAAAAGAATTCATGAGACTATCAAATAGTCTCTCTTCCACATCATCCACTCTAATGATGTCTTCCTGCTCTTGTCCACAGTAATGAACTCCTTCCTTTGCAGTGTCAATATGTTGAACTTTCATATCCATCTCTTTTTTCTTATGATTGTCACTCATGAAATTTTTTTTGTTTTCCTTTTTTAGCAATCTCTCTTGAACATCTATCTCTGTTTTTCCAACTCCCTTCTTTGAAAATCTAATTTTATATATAACTCAATAACTTCAATTGGAGTAGAAGTTGGAAATTTCACACAATTTTCCATACGTTCCTTTGTTATTGATAAATCATCAAATGTCCTTTTCCCCTTTGCTATGTCTTTTGCATAGACTTCTTCTTCCTTAACATCTTTCAGTAGATGTCCTTCTCTTTTTCTGAATGTCTCAACAACCTCCATGGTTATTTCTTTTGTGTCTATCATCACAGTGAATTGATGATCCTTTACTATGTTTTCAGCTAACATAGTTTCTTCTTCAAGTTTGCCTTTAATCTCTTGTTGTTTACCTTCTCCAAGAGTTATCTTTGTCTCACCATCTACATTAATATTCTCCTGCATTTGTTCTGCATCCACAGACAAACTATCAGTCTTAAAAACATAAGACTCTATGGTCCTACTTGATGTTTCAGCCACCCTATTTCCTTGTTGTTCCAAGTTCTCTTTATGACTCAGAAATTCTTTGGTGTTCTCCTCTTCAATCTCCTCAAGCCCTTCACGTGGTTGCTTGATATCTTTCCCCAACTGCATATGAGACCTATCTATCTCATCTTCTTCCATAACAAAATTTAGATTATGCTTGTCTTCTTCCTCTTTTATGACAATATCAGTAAATTGTCCTTCTTTACATTTTTCACCTGCAAACATACACAAATTGTCAGATTTAAAACCATGTGACCCTTTGGCCTCACTTGAAGTTTCAGTCTTCAAGTTTTCATCTTCACTTTCTCCCAGAATTTCTCCCTGTTCTGGTTCACAAATGAACTCTTCCATTTCCAACTCTTCTTTGAGTTTTTCCATCAGCCACTTTACTTGATTTTGTTGTAGCCTTCTCTGCATCTCATGCCATTCCACTGGCTTCTTCTTCAAGATCCAACCTAGTCTCTAGTTTTCCTCTAGTATTCTTCTTAATGCATCGAGTTGTTCTTTTAACTCAGCAATCTCTTTGTCAATTTCCCCTTGACTCATCCTCTTGCCATTTGCCTTGGCACCCTCTTTCCTCATCTTTCTTCTAATGTGGATTCTCTCTGAACCTCTGCAACAGCTAGTCCTCCTCGCTGAAATCTTACCTCACTAAGCTCTCCTCACTCAGTGTTTTGGTAAGCATGGGTCCTATGTCTAGAACCTCCTATTGAACAACACCTTTGCTCCTTCTAGGCTTCTGCAATCTCTCACTCTCTCTTGAGAACACTTCAGTTGTCCTCTCTGTCCAACCTCTTGTTGGATTCTTCAGGTTCACTTTCGCTTCTCCATCAAAGTATTTTCCTTACTCTGTCTTTAAGAACACATCTGGTTCTCCTCTCTTAGCTTCTCTTGTTGTCACTTGTGCATTAGTGTACAAACACACATTCTCAAATCAAATCAAAACAGAACATATCATCTCACCTTCAAGATCTCTACATGATCTTGTTCCACCATTCCTCCTGTACCTTCAATGGATTGTCTTCTGTCTCTTTCATCTGCAAGTTCTGCTACACATCACCTCTGTGTGCCTTCTTTCTGTCAGATTAGAATTTGATCCTTCCTTGCCTGCACAAACACCTTAACACATACTTTGTTCTTAATTCTTTCACATAGAATTTCTTTGTTCCATTTAACCCCAACTATTTTAATAATAACTTGGCTCTGATACCAAATGATGGTCGGGTTACCCCCGCTTACACCCACAGTATGCATGTAAAATGCATTCACACATCTGTCCCAGGTATTTAACTCACAAAGGAGTCAAATCTTCCATCTCTAATGGTTAAGGCCCTCTTTTAGTCTCATGTGGAATGATTCATAGACTTACCAAAGTCTACACATTAACCCACCTTTTCCTTTTGAAAGGAAATTAATCAACCCGCTTTTAACCTTCTATCGGGACTTTTAAACTCCTTAAGTCCGCATATATAACCTTTTCCCTCCTACCTTTGGTTATATATGGTTAATCCATAAAATTTACCCATCGGCGCTATTTTCCTTATAAAACCATTTACAAAGGAAAACATACGCAAACACACCCTTTTTTTTCCTCTCGGTACGGCCTCTGCACATTTCTTGAGGCTACCTTTATCGCAATCGGGCGTCGCTCCCTTCACGAGTCATACATAAATATATGCCTTACGACCTCTCTAACTCCAATCTGCGACTATCAGAATTGTTAACATCACTTTTGCATTAAAAGACTCAGACAACACATATATCGGAATTACACGGGAACAAGAGAAATATAAAGGAAAACTTTGCTGGAACACATAGACCGGAACTCAAAAACATTACACCCGCGACTATAATTATCTTCGAGCCTTTCCGCTATAACTTCTGATCTTCGCCTTCTCAGATAGTCGATCTACCCGATCTCTGATTGGCCTCTTCGCTTATCGGCGATGTCGTAATATCGCTATCGGCTATCGCTTGATCTTTGACTCTTCCACTTTAAACTCCAATCCGACATATATTTCGGACCCAATGGGTTTTAGGCCATATTTGATAGGGTTTCGGGTCCGGCTATACATCGTATGTCACAATCGCTTCCTTCCTTTGAAGGATTGCGATGTGATCCCAATTTCCCTACTCTTGCAATTTAATCCTGGCTGTTGGTATTCTCAATCCAACGGCTATTGTGCATGGATACTTCACTTATCCGTTATTCTGCTTAACTTAATTTTTACGCCATTTTGAGTGGTTGCGATAGTTTCCAGGTTTTTTCAAAGGTTCTTCATCCTTCACTATTTCCGCGGCGCCACTCTGATCTAAGCTTAACTCCGCATGCTCCTTTGATCACTGTCCTCTTGGATCCTTCGAATGGATTCAATGCTCCATTACGATTTCTCCGAATCGTTCCTCTCCTCGACGTATTTCTTCAAACTCTGCTTTCTGTTTCCACTGCTCAACTTCCTCTAAGCTGAACTCCTTAGCAAATTCTTGCTTTGCAACTTCTCTCCAAAGCTTCACTCTATTTCCTTAATTGGATTCAATGATCCATTATGATCTCTCTGAATCATTCTACTCTTCTGCGCATTCCTCTGAACTCTGTCTGCAAGCCTATTACAGAACCTATGAATTCACAAGTAATTCATTCATGAAATACTCGTTCCACACACTGACACAGTCAGGAATAAATCTATGTATATATAAATATAAACACACGATTACATTCGAGACTTTGTGTCTCGCACAGGCCTGATCCTCAACTATTCATGGCCTCCTCCTAAGCTCTGCCCATAGGCTTACATTTATACTAGAAAGGTTCATTGAACTAATCCCGGTTCGACTCCTAAATCTACTGAAATGACTCCTAAATCCTCTATCCTCTACATCCACTTTTAATCTCCATTTAATTCCTAAGAGCTCCCCTTAGTCCCTCGAATCATGGAACTGCTTAAAGAGTCCTAATTGACTTTAGACTCTTCTGTCATTATTGCCCACTCATGTTCTCATTTATTCGAGAGCGTTTACAAACATCTCATATTATCTAATTAAATCACTTAAAAGACTAAATATTACATTAACTTGAGACCTAGGAAACTAACTTCCCTAAAACACATTACCCCCCTATGTCTACTTAATTACAATGATTTTCTCTTGGGTTGAATGCTCCTGCATCAATATATATATATTAATCAATTAAATACATCACTACTAGGAACCTCCATCATGTCAACTAGAACCAAGCAGTGAACCACATGTACATATGAATTGAAATACCTCATCAATGTTTTCAAGTTATGAATATGCAAGTGTTGTGGCTTTCTAATTTGTTAATCCTCTCAACATTCTATGACCTTGTAAAGTTACTTCACATTCAATTATAATATATGGCCATTATCAACCAAGTTGTCCCTCCTCAATCAATCTCAAATGGTCTTTTGTGTTGTTTTGATAACAACAACTTCTAGATTGGCACTTGGCATTATGATTTCCCTAATACCTCCAAACTTTTAATCATGTTATTCAAAGCACAGCCATGGCTTTTACATCATCATTAACAACATATCTCCTTCTATGATTTAAAGGAGTTGTATCTAAATCAATAATATATTCATTGTGATTAGGAATGGAGACATATTTAAGCATGGTTCTTTGTATTCCTATTGTTTCTTTTCATTTTGAGCTAGAGTGGAAATTTCATTGGCACTAATACTAACATTATCTTCATCTAAAATCGCTAAATATCTAAATGTCACATTTTCAACATAGTTAGATTGTTGGGTTTCATTTATTTTCGATGTTTATGTAGCTTTACTCCTTCCATTTAAATGTTTGGTACCTCTTTGTTTCTTTTCCCTTGGTTCTTGTGTATTGTTGATATAAATAGTATTGATAATATCCATGATATTTTCTTCCCTAAAATATATTTCGACCAATATACCTAAAGTGGCATAACAAAATCCAAAAAAACATAATATTAAATATGTTAAAAACAATATGACAATATTTATAATAATATATAAAAAGAAACCGATTCTCCTTGCTTATTTTGATGTCTTCCATGATATATTCACTTAATTTTGTAACTTTTTTAGTATGTTATAATTTCTCACTTTGAAACAATATCTTGGCATATTATTTGTTTGGTTTATGAGTGGATAAATAATTTTCATACTTTACAGAAGACATATATCTCATAATAAGTTAATTAATTGATAATTAAATTGCATGTGTTCAAAGTCAATACAATACAGATATATTTTTTCTCCATTATTATTTGTCATTTGCACACTAAGAATGGTTCATTTTGTTTTATCCTGTCATAAATTTTGAATCTCCTATTGTCTTGATAATATTTTAAACATCTAGCATTAAACCTTGAACATAAATGTCATCCCTTTGTTAACAAGTAATGTTAGAAACTGAATTGCAATTTTGGAGGCTAAGGCTATAGATATTGCTCCAAAGACAAACACAAATACTTTCCTTGATACTATTTTCTCTAGATAAAATTGTAAAATAAGTTAGTATTTTTAAAGTTAATAACTCTACATTTTTAAATTCCAAAATATTATAAATACATCACCAACGCCATTAAAAAAAACAAATCTCTTATAAAGATATGTATTAAAAAAATTAAAGAACTAGAGATATGTTTTAAAATAAAGTTTAAAAACAAATTTGTTTGAAAAAAAAAAAAGTTATAAAAATAAAATAAATAATAAAAATTAAAATTAAAAAATTAAAAAAATATATAATATATATATATATATATATATATATATATATATATATTATATATATATATATATATATATATATATATATATATATTTTTAAAAAATAATGAAAATCATAAAGTCAAAATTAAAAATAAAAATCAATATTTTTTTCAACAATAACTACTAGATTTATTAGCGAAAAGAGATTCTACAAAGTTACAAAGTAGATTCTACAAAGTCATAATTTTCTAAACCTTCTTAGCAATGGCTTGCTTTTAGCATAGACATCTAGGTCTAAATGTTAACTCTGAAGAAAACCTCTCCAATCTTATAGCACTTTGTTTTCATAAAAGCTTGTTAATCTACGTTCCTACTAGAGGGCACTCATCTTGCATCCAGAATTTCCTCTAGAGCTGGAACATTCAGATCAAAGGGAGTTAAGAGGGAGGAACAGGCCTAGTTTGTTGATCACTGAACCCGTTGCTAAGATGGCCAAGACATTTTTCTTTTTCTTGCAACTTTTCCAATTGTCTATTAAGAATAATGTTCTCATCCTTCTGCCTTTGTATCAAGGCTATGTTCTCTATGATGATCTCCACGGTGGTTGTTAGTTCCACCGTCAACTATTCAATGCATAGGTAGAGGGCCATGAGCTATTTTTGCAACTCCAACACGTCCTCTTCACTTTTTGTGGCGAGCTTTGATTGCTTCCTATCTAGAGCCACCATGTTGAATAGTGCATGTAGCCAATGAGCATAAATTCGATGTGCCACTACCACCTTCTCTTGCAAACATTGATTGGGGGATTGTTTTTATTGCTATAGTTTCCTTTTTTGTCCCATTGACTTTGCAAGACCAACTCCACTAAAATCAAACTAGGGAAGGCAACTAGAATGGAAGCCTAGTGCCAAAACCATAACAACATCTTTGACACCCTCTACCTCCCATAACGAAATTACAACCCATTTGCACAAATGCACAGTGAACTCCTAGCAATCTCCATGAATGAGAGATGATGTATTCCCCGTACTCCAAATTCAATTTTGTAAACCTCCCACACCTAAGAGAGAACATCATTTGTGCCAATATTTTGATAGAGCTACCTACTACACTCCACACTAATGACGATGGGTGGTGTATTGTCTGACTTAACCTTAAATGGTGTAGGATCATTCCAGTAACCATCCTTAAATGTTTTGTAATCATTCCATGTGTTAGGAGTGTGGTCCACCTCTTCTTTTGATTGCGCACTTTGCATGTCAAATTGAAACCATGTGCATTCATTTCATACATCATGGCATTGGGCATAGATATCTCGTTCCTTTAATCTATAAGGCTTTGGGGTTTCACTTTGTGGATAGATTTGTCAAAGCATCCTCTTTTGAGTTTAGTTCGTATAGGACGTGGATTGCCATGTGTTCTAGTATTAAGCTAAGTCTTGACTTGATTCTCTTGTATATTCATTGTAACTTCAAATCTTGTGGTTTGGTGCCAATATTTAAAGGATGAATGATAACATTTGTGTCCTCAATTATAGTTAGCTTGTGCAATGGGAGGATTGTGAATAGTTTAATGTGTTGGAACAAGGCATACCATTCACCTTGGTTGTTTGATGCTATGCCTAGACTCCTCTACCACTTGAGACATAGGGTTCCTCCCATAAAGTGCTTAGCTGTTAATGTGTGTCGTTTTAGAAACACCAACAAGAAGCTAGAGCTTACATCGCTGTTTGCATGTGGTTTCAAATGCCCCAAATAGGGATTCTTGTTTACAACTTAAGATTTCCATTATTGGAATCTTGTAGCAATCATAGTTTTATTGGTGTCTCTCTTTGTGTTGAAATTTTCATTGTATTTCAAATGTGTACTCCGATTAAAGCATTCAAGAAATAAATAAATAAATTGAAGATTCTTATATTCTATAATTTTTGTTTTTTTTCTTTGTTTACAACTATTTCTTTCTTAAATTATGCAAGTGGTCACATAAAAATTATATAAATACATAATTACGTTGATAGGCATCCCTCCTATTAAACATCGGCATATTAATCTTTATGTTAATTCAATTGTTTATCTTATGTTCATAAATGAAACATGTTGGCATATCTTGTCGTCTCCTTTACAACATCAACAGATGGAATTTCAAATATTAAACACTTTGCATCTCTAAATCCATGTTTACCTTTACATATTTACCTAATACAATTATGGAATGACCATGCAAATTTGTCAAATATCAAATGGAATCATGGTAAAATAACAATTGGCAAATGGCATCAAATAACAAAAGGAAAATAGTATTTTAAAAATGGGAAATGATGACAATTGGTATTTATCAACCACATTTACTAATGTGCTTGTGCTAGTATAACAATCTAATTTTAAGATCATGGTCAAGCCACACACCAAATTAGTATATGAAATATTTGTGAAACAATAGGTCATTTTTCCTATAGTGATTTGACTACTAAAATCTATAGAAATATACATATATAGACTTTTAACAAATAAAAAATTTATTTTTTTCTCTAATTTATACTTATTTTCATTAGATTTCATATTTGGTCCACTCTTGTTTGGTATACCAACGTTTGATATACCCTTTAATAAAAAGCATAAAAATATTAAAGAAAAGTAGAAAAAATAAAAATAAAAAAATACCCGCAAGTATATTTAGATTCAAATATGTTTGGTTACTTATTTCCGCCTTTGCTGTTAAAAAGGGGAGATACTAGGCAGCCTTGATACTTGTGTGCTTTGGAGATTTATGGCTATTTTTCCCTATGGCCTATTCTTTAATTAATAAATTTAAGGGGAGATACTAGGCAGCCTTGATACTTGTGTGCTTCGGAGTTTTATGGCTATTTTTCCCTATTTTTAATTAATAATGTTAATCGATTAAATTATCCTTTCGGCTGAAAAAAATCATATTCTCTACAGATTACCTGTACCTATCATTAGACGTTAACAATCAGATTTCACTCCCACTTTCTGCTTGCACAACCTCACAAGAATGTTCCATGCGTTCAGAACTTGGAACGTTCATTTCAAGCATCGACAGAAGGTAGCATAATCATTCAGGGCTAGAGGCAATTATTTTGATGTACTCTTTACTAATTGGTTACTTTTAATCATAACACAACAGAATCTTCGCACTATGGCTATGTAATAAGTTGGATTTTTTGGATTTTCATATTTATCTCTGTCGAAACGAGTTATTACTTTTATTTTCAGGAGATTTTCAAATAATCACCGTATGTATGATTTTCAAATTATAAATGAAAAAATAGGTTTTTAAAATTCATTCAAACTAAAACATAAATAAAACCAGTTTAAATCCATTTTAATTTTGGATCTATAGAGTTTAGAGGAAACTTTGGATCTACCAAGCCTAGAGGAATCAGATCTCTTTGCATTTTAAGATATTTTCATCTCAAGAGATTTTTTTGGAGCTTGGTAGACCCAGAGTTAAGATAGATCTAGATTGGTTTATTTCCAGCTTTAAATAGGTTATAACCCACATGAATACCATGGGTTCTCATAAACTTGGAGCTCAAAAACTATCAATAACTTGACCAAATCAAGTTTACCTTGACTACTCAACAAAAAACTAAGAAAAAATATTAACTTAAAATTTTTATTTTAACATTGGGTTATTTTTATTTATTGTGATGGAGTTAAAATATTTACATTATATTATATTAATAATTTTATTTAATTTTATTTTTGTTTTCATTTTATTTTTATGTATTTTGACTGAGTCAAAATGTTCACAGGACAAGACATTACAACATCTCTTACATAGAGAGCACCTCTTAACATAAATAAAAATTATTATTAACATGTAAACAACCTAAGATGATTCAGACTCTGTTATTTATACCATAAAAGTGATGGCAAGAACATGCTTGGGTTACACTATATTCTGTTAATTTTTATCATTATCAATATTATATTATATAATTTTTATCATTAGCAATATTATATTATAAGTAGTATAGTACACAATATATTCTGACTGAAACCATTCTTTTGGAGAAGTTAATGTACTTGGAGCAGATCAACCCAGAGACAAGACTTTTTATTGGTACGCGTTAAGATTTAGCGGTTTTTCTTTTCCTTTTACTTCTGGCCATAATCCATCATCCATGGTGTTTTTATGTATCTACATTTTGGTCATCCGATATGGAATGGCATTCGGATCTTTATAGTGTCAACTCCAAGTATTTGCCAAGTCAAAAGTCAACTTTGGCACTCTAAGCGAATTTAATCATAAATTTGAATGGTCCAACTCTTAATATAGAATTCACATTTTGTCATCACTTAGAGAAAACATTAAGATGTTTCTGGAGATTGTTAGATACAGGAAGGTTAGTGTGTTGTACTCTGGGGACAAGACAAGTCTAAACATTCTAATTTTTTTGACCTTTTTTGGCTAACTTTCTTCCCGTCTTTAATAATCTAGAGGATTACAATTATCAATTAAACAATGCCTAAGATCAAATACCAAAATAAGGATTCAATAGATATTCAATGAGAATGGTACCGACAGCACAACAATGCAAAATTTGATTGGTCAAAATTCAATATGGACACGGATTAAAAGGCGTAAACCATCTAGAAATTTTTTCACAAAATATACAAGAAAAATAAGACCCAAGTTACAAGGGCTCGGCTCGGACGAATGAATATGAAAATTTGGACGTTGCTTATATTTACAAAAGAATCTTCCTGACAAATTCAGCAGAACAAATGGCAGGTCCAAAACATGAGATGCCGTTGGTATTGCAGTCCAAGATGTCCTTCCGCTTATAACCCTACAAGAATAATAGTACTGCAGCAAAGAAAAGCCACAATTATTTCTTCAGCTAGTGACAACAAATGTTCTCCTTGTACACTCATCCCTAACAAGGGTCTAATAAGTCCAAGAAGAAAAGATAGAATTCACTATCTTAACCATGTGCATTGATTCCAAGTCTGCACACGAGGAAACCCTTCCCTTTCTGTTGAACATAGAAATTTCGAAAATGATATTGCTCAGCTTCTAATTTTCTGGTCTGCCTGCACCCACAGTAAGCGATGACAACAGACCCGCAGCTTGTACAGGTAACATATCACCAAACGTAAACATGGCAGCAGCTGATTTGTCCTTTAGTCTACCAACTTGACCATCGCTTAGCATCGAACCAAGCTTGAATGTTCCCTCTCCAAACTTGCTTCCCACCTATCAAGAACCATTGAGAGTTAATGACATCGGGTGCTCACATAGCATAAACCATCATAGAGTATTAAAAGATTACAAATCAATTTTCATTGGATAGAAACAAAAGAACCATGTCAATGCAATTTTGGAGACAAACATTAATTAAAAGAAAAATAAAAAAACTCAACAGCTGTAGAATCCATCCATTATACTATCACCTTAGAACTAATTATTACCTGGCTCATAAGCGACTTCAATAAAGGTGTTGCAACCCCAAAACTTGATGTGTCTTCAAAATCAAACTTAGATGAGAGGTTACCATTGGAATAAGCTTGCCACGAGTTCCTTGCATTTGAGTCAACTGACAATGTCTGATGCATAGTTGATGAAGCTCCATTTGCTGACAATATTGGTGCACTGCACAAGAACAGTTTGTTAAGAAAATATTACTATTGAAAATCCAGAAATACAATAACCCAGGATACCAAGCTCAGAAATAGTTGAAATATAAACAAACACTGTAGGTGGTCTAGACTCTAAATACTTTACCACGCCATTATTCACTTATTTATAATATAACAAAAAATGGCTTATATATCATTCACTGATCAAGGACTCACTAAATATGGCAAAATAGAAGCCATACCTTTTCTTGTTTGAAATAATGGAACTACTTATATGAACTCTTGATCATTCTAGGACTGTCAAAAAATGTCCTATATTTTCCAAATGTCTTAGTAATGTCTGTTTATGAAGGCATTTACCTATCTATCTAAAATATGATAATAATAGCAACATAAATCCATCTATCGGTGTAGCTGGCATTTACAGTTTAAATTGGCAGCATTATGTGGTAAGCGTGTTGGCCTTAATCTAATATCACGATGTTGAATCAATTGAATCCCCTCAAATCACATATTTAAGGTGCTGCAGGAGGGATTAAAGAGCACAAATTCTTGGATGGGAACTAGTTGGAGCAACCAAAGGTGGGAGCAAAAGGAGATAGACATGGGGCAAAACTAGGGTACACAATATAGATTCAAGCATGGCATGAAGCAATGTTGATCAAATCCTATTGACAAGACTAGATGAATTCCTTCTGCCTAATAGTACTGTTCACCAAATTAAATTATATTAAAATAAATAAATAAATTTAAAAAAAAAAATGGGAACAGTTGGCCAGGGCATGCCCACAACCCTCCGTACACTGGACCACAAAAGTCCACAAAAAAAAGCTGATTAGAAGTGATAACTTGTTTTTCAAACATCGATTGGATCTTTACAATTCCCTGCACTATAGGTGTTATCAACTCACTCCATACAAGATATCATGGCATATGGATTTCACACTACATGCTGACCATACACATACCTGCCGAGGGAGTTGCTGCAAGGAGTACTCATCATACATTCACCATCCTCAAACCACCCACGTATGTCATCAAGGACATTCCATTCATCCTAGCGATGGTTTGCTTGCACTGGAGTCTCCTGCTTTGAATTACCCGTTCACAGTCTCGATGCATAATTTCGGCCTCTTTACTTGATGTCTAATGTACTATTATAGGGTGCCCCTTTCATTGTTTTCCTTCACCTTTGGCCCTCACTCGTGTTTTGACCTTGCTAGACCTTTTTTGATCCTCGTATGGGGCACCTTCTAGGTCATTGGATGGGTCTTGGGCTTAGTGCTTTTGATTCAGTCTAGTGCTGGAATATAAAGCTTACTTGGTGTAATCAAGTCCCATTTAAATAAGTGACTAGTAAAATAATATTTAACTAAAAAAGTTAATTGTAACAGTAGCATAACTACTTAGTCATTAACATAAAAGGGGATCAAACCCATTGTATCAAATGACCTCACTATAATAAAAGCAGATAGTTTACTTAAGTCCATTTCCAATCATGCTTTCAAGCTTTCTTGTTGATTTGGAAAAATAACATTTAATCAGTTGGAAGTGCCTCACTTTGGATCCGTAGAGTCCCCAGTTACATTTTGGTATGCTTTTCAGGGGATATACATGGTCAAACCTTTCTTTACCTTGACTCAAATGGTGTGAGTCACAAGTTTTTTTGTATTCTACTACCCCTTCTGTCCATGGCCCACATATTAGAGAGTGTGATTCTGTCAACATACTTGCAATACAACTCTCAAATTCTTATTACTTGGTAAAAATCCACAGCTCAATTCTAACGGAAATACTAGTTGATCCAATGATTAGGGAAATGCCTAGGAAATCCCTTAGGTCATTCCAAATTCTCTTTTCTTAATCTCTTCCATGTCAAAATATACCAAATTGACACCAAGCTAGACCTCTTTCCTCCTCTCATGCTCTTAAGACTGAGATCTATGGTTGCATCCTGTTGGAAAATCAATGTACTTGCAGATTAGAATTGATTTTCCTAACTTGATAATTACTTGTGATATTAGTTAGCCTTTTATTACTTTATTATTTGTTCTTCATCAAGCAATTATCAAACATAAAATCTGCGCCTTGTTGCAGAAAATACGCAGGGAATTCATTACATTGCATCAGTTTCAAAGGATTCTTTGCTGAGGAACTGACTGTCAGATCATAAAAGCTACCAAGAGAAAAGACTATGATATCCGACCTACATACATATATTTGACAAAATTGAGATAACAGAAGGACAAATTTGTAGAAAGATCCCATTAGAGAAGAAAGAAGACAATTTCCTCTGCAGGCTTGTTCAAGTCAAATTTCAGGTTGCTAGAGACTGCACTTGAAGCAAAGCTAGCAGCATCCTGGTTCCCTGTGGCTTGGCCATTAGATCATCTAGTTGTCTTCGAATAGCATCCAGCTCATCATCCTGGTGAGAGAGTTTGCTTTTGAGAGTCTGAAGTTCTTTGGAATGAAAAAGAGAAAATTGGCCTATTGATGAATTTGCCATTTTAAATCCAAATTTTCCACCTGCAGGGCCTCCAGATGTTTGTTGCATGCATTACAAGCTTCAGAACTTCTAGAGGTGGTAGAACTGCTAAGATTGTTAGACATGGTTGACGAAACAGTGGAGGTGGGAGGGTCCAGGAGACAGTAGATGCTAATCTCGAGTTGAATATGCAGAGGATTGTTGAGAAATCTAGGGCAACTAGATTAGGTGATATCTCTTACTTTTTTAACTGCTTGTGATGTATTTTTACTTAACTTGATTAACTTCTTACACTTGATTATTATTAGTGTTCTTTATCATCAAACAACTACCAAACAATAAAATCAATGAGACAATCGGTCACAAGATGTAGGCAATCAACCAGGGCCAAAACGTCTCCAACTGATAGGAAAACCCACAAGAATTCTTCTCTTCTTATAGAACTTCAATTGACGAATTCCAAGACCTATGACCCTTGATCAAGACCCTCCAAGACCAAGTCAAACCTTGCTTCCAGCAACTTCTAAAACTTCGACCTGCCCAACAGATTCTTCTGAAACTTCGACCTGCCCAACAAATTCTTTTGCAACTTCCACCTCCCCAACAAACTCGTCTGCACCTTCGACCTGCCCAACAAATTCTTCTGCAACTTCGACCTACCCAGCGAATTCTTCTGCAACTTCGACTTGCCCAGCAAATGTGGGAACCCTAACATGAGAGAGAGAGAGACCCAAAAACTTCGATCTAGTTCTTCTCCTTCTTTTTCGTCCTTTTCTAGCTTCTATCTTGAGAAGATCGAACTTGCTTGAATGAGTCACCAAAAGAGATCGAGTTCATTCTTATTTATAGGCTTGTGAGGGGTACGAATTTCTATCTTTAGGCTGACTTGTCCATTCATGTAGACCAACTTGATCTTTACACCATGACGAGGTCTTTGAGGGTCTTTTGACTCGAATAGATTATTTTTACAATATGTAACATGCCCGTATGGGTCTTCAATATATGACAATGACTCAATTCACTTGTAGACTAAAAAAATAACAAGCCTTAGAAGCACTAAATGGGTGCTTGACCTAAAAATAAATTTCTCTTGAGCATGAAACCCATGCCTCAAGAACAACAATAATAAATTTATTTATCTTTTCATTAAATACATAAAATCATGATTACATATGTCATTATGAAGACCGAACCTAGTTACATATTTCAACAAGGATGTCATAGGGGATTCATGAGACTCCAAGAACATTATGGGCTTCAGCGTATGAAGGTGCAATGCCAAAGGGTAAGTGAATAATTAAGACAACTTCATCATTCAAAATTAGGGAGGTCGAACACTGAGAGGCGAGATTGATGAAGGGGATGCAGGAGGGGCCTGAAATTAAGTAGCAGAAACCTTTTTCTACCACGCAATGGGGAGTAAAGAAACCCATAGCCCAAAACGACACAAATGGTTGTAGGAGGTTTCAGAGCGGCCCAAATTGACAGAGGGAAACCAAAGTAGAGCAATTCACCACAATAGGAAGAATGGGGCAGAAAAAAAACTGAGCACATGCGCTGAAGACAAACTTGAAGGAGACACCCAATACAATCGAAATCTAAGTTGCGAAAATTGCCCTGGGATTTAGCACTATTGAAATTCTCCTCAGGATGGGTCCACAAGAGCGAATTCCTCCAAATGACCAGGTTGCAGGGGTGGGGAAGCCCAGTTCTCGTCCCACTGATACTGAGGAAGATATCAATCACAAGGGGCTCATTATAGAGCCTATTGGTGCCCAAACTTGCAGACACCAAGAAGATATCAGAGGGGACAAGCCTATAATTCAAATGGAGGCAAGAGGGAGACAAAGTTGTGAGGGGGCTCGAACCAGGCTTGAAATTTAACATTGGAATGGCAGTTGTCACATGCGATGCCAATCGAATCACCAATAAAACACAACATGCTCCAGCTCGTCGAATTCATCACTTTGCAAGGTGGTGGAGCAGAACAAGGCAAGCTCTTTTGTATGAGGCGAGGTGGGGCAAGTTCATGGAGTGGAGAACTGACATTGGAGAGTTATGGAACAATATCCCAATCATTGAGACCATTGATTTCCCTTTGACCCACTTCTAGGAGGCATGCTAGATTGGCTTGATGGTCTGCCTTTGCATTTTGGCTTATGCGGATCTGGAAAAGTGACTTTGAGTGTAGGAGGTCCAATGCATGGTTTATTCTTTTGAGGAGTTTGAGGAGATTCTCCTTTGGATAGGAACCATTAATCAGGTGTTGTATAGTAATCATAAAGACGAGCAAGATTATTAGCTTCGAAATTCCCATGTCATGAACCAAAGTTAGAACTAATCAAAGACCATACATTTCTGCTTGATTATTGGTTTTTCCAACCAATCCCCAAGAGTATTTGGCAACAAATTTTCCTTCGGGATTATATATAATTCCTCCCCCTCTTGCCACCCTTGCATTACTCTTATAAGCTCCATCAAAAGAGAGCTTCCATGTCTTTTCCATTGGGCGTGATCTAGGAGCAAAGGTAGGGAAATTATGCAAGGGGTCGGGAAGAGAGTCCATTCAAATTTGCTCATTGTGGTCTAAGGAATGACCAGGGGTGGAAAGAGAGGGATTGATGAGTTCTAGACAAAAGGAAAGAGCTTTCAAATTAGTGACTTTCGGAGGGATGGAAGTATTTTTAAATATAGCGCTATTCCTAGACAACCAATTCTGCCAGCAAAGAGTTAGGGAGGGAAACTCAAAGTTTTTTCAGATTAGATTTACCTGTGAAGGATCCAGTATAGTGCTTGTGCCAAGAAAAAAAGAAAGCCAAGAGGTCAGTTGGCCACCCTATTTGAGGAGACAATGGGTCCAAGGCAGTGTTCCAAACTAGCTTGGAGTAAGGGCATGAGAGAAAGATGTGAATAATCGACTCTTCTTGTTGCTCGCATAAGGGACAACGAGAAGGGCCTTGTATACCCCTTTTCCTGAGGTTTTAAGAAGTCAAATTTTTTTTATGACAGAGGAGCCAACAAAATGTGTTCACTTTAGGTATGGCATTGGATTGCCATAGGTTTTTGCAGAGAGAGGTCTTTGGGGGGATTTGTGAAGAGAAGAGAAGTTCCTTGTATCCATCCTTTACTATGTAGACAAAAGATTTACATCCATGCTTGTCTTCGGCATGCTGGCTCTAGGTAGTGCACCCCATTAACTTTCCTTCCAAAAATTTCCGCAAGGGGGTGAAGATTGCAAGGGAGGTCATCTAGGTTCCGTCTGATCCAACGGCTAGAGTCATCCCATCTGGAAATGTGAGCAAGCATATTCTTCTCAGAATCGCACATGAAGTTTTCCAAGGGACGGTGTGTGTGTGTGTGTGTGAATATTAGTCTCATTAATATATGATATTTTTTTGACAAAAAAGGTAAATAATTGTATTAAAAATTTGTTGTGGTCACATCGTACAATATGGCAATACAAACATTGAAAGGACTTTTGGAAGCCTTACTTATAGAAAATGTCCAAAATTCAAAATGATTCCTTAAGACTGAATTGATCTATCTATTTCAGAAGCATAACAAAGAGGCATATAGGGTAGATCTTGTGGAATTGGCCTACAATCAAAACAAATTTGCACTATATAATTAAATTTTTGGGATATTTTTGACCCCCCATAATCAAGGATTCTAGGGTTAAATGATGACCAAAGAAAATATTTGACTTAGCTTTATTTCTCTCTAACCCTGCCTTGATTTCCTTCCCATTGTGAAAGGAAGGATGAGATCCTTTCCTAAGGGTGTCAAGAAAAGATAGTAATTCAAAAATCTTAGATGGATGTGCTTGTTGCTCTAAGAGTTTAGGAAGGACTTGTTCCCCTGCATCCTCCTCTTCTGTCTCGATGTACTCCGCTTCCTTTGATGGATCCAAAGGAGTTTCCTTACTTATTTCTATTGGAGCCCCTTTTTTACTCCCAAAGTATTTCTTGCATTGGATCCACTTTTGTTCCCTTTGTAGCATCTTGGATGCTAGTACTTTATCTTTAGGCTACGATGGTATTATTGTTGGGTTTCTATCTACATTATCCTTTACCTAGTTCCTTTGTAACTTCAAGTATCTCAAAACTATTGTTGTTCACAATGGATGGGTTTTTCTCAGTGTTTCGAAAATCATTTTTTATTCTTATGTATTATTTTGTCGATTTTTACGATTTTTTTCCCACTTCCATTCTACTAGAGAAGCCTTTATTTCTCAAGGACAAGCCTACAAGTCCCCCTTCTTTGATGCATGTGGTTGTCAAACATCTCAGACTCGTTATGCACTAAATGTATCTTCTTCTTCTCATTCTCATGAGTGGCTCATTGATTCTAGAGCTTCTTATCACATGGCCAAAAACAAAGCCATTTTTTCTTCTTTAAATGATTGTAACACCAAAAATATATATGTTGGTGATTATAGGCTTCTTATTGTTGTAGGGACTGGAACTATTCATCTAGACAATGGTCAATTTAATGATGTATTATGTGTTCCTACCTTATTCTGCAACCTTCTATTTGTATATCAGATAACTCATTCAGGTGAAGGTAAAATTGTTGAATTTTCACCTCACGATGTTATAATTAAGGACCTAAGAGATCCTAGATAGATTTTAGTTTAACAACTTTGGGTCATCAACTCTTCCCTCGCTATTTGTTGCTCATAATGATGAAGTGAGCAAACTTTGGCATGAGAGATTTGGTCACTTAAACTATCGCTCCCTTCAAAATCTATGTAAAGAAAATATGGTGACAAGTCTTTCTATGGTATCTTGCAGAGATGGTGTTTGTTCCGGATGTGTACTCGGAAAACATCATCGGGGTAGTTTTGAAAAACATGCCTCTTGGCACGCCTCAGCCCCTTTACAACTTGTGCATAGCGATTTATGTGGTCCACTTCCAGTTGTTTCGTTTTCTGGCTACAAGTATTTCTTAACTTTCATTGATGATTTCTATAAACACACTTGGGTATACTTCTTAAAACTCAAGAGTGAAGTCCTTAACATGTTGTTGGCCTTTAAGGCCTTTGTTGAGAAACAATCTGGACATCAAATTCTTAAGCTAAGATCTGATAATGGCAGAAAATATGTTAACATCAAATTCATCAACTTTTGCACTAAGCATGGAATTCAATTGCAACATATTGTTCCATATACTCCACAACAAAATGGTGTCGCTAAAAGGAAGAATTGCACCTTAAAAGAAATGGCTAATTGTATGCTTCAATCTAAAGGACTTAATCTTAAATTTTCGTCAAAAACAATTAACTGTGCAAATTACATAGTAAATCGCACTCCTACTAAGGTTTTAAAGAATATCACTCCAGAAGAAGCATGGAGCTCAATTAAACCAGATGTAAGTCACTTTCGTGTTTGTGGAAGTAAAGCATGGGCCTATATTCCAAATGAGAAACATAAAGCCTTAGAACCTAAGAGTGAAAAATGTATTTTTGTTGGATATTCTAAAAATGTCGAAGGATATAGACTTCTTCAACCTAAATCCAAAAACATTATCATTAGAAGAGATGTAAAGTTTGTTGAAAATATATCGGCCTACGAGCCTAGTTAGACGGATGTGCCACCTCTCTCTATCCCTTCTACTTCTGAAAATATTTCTTCTTCAAATGATGACAGCAAGGATGACAATCCTCCCCCACCTTCTCGAGATCCTCCTTCAGCTGCTCAACTTCCAAAATGGGTCTGTGCTAATCGGGATGCAACAGGTGCTCTTGCAGGTGATCCTACAGATCATCGTCGTACACGTTCTTAGTTCGATAGAGCCTCTTCTTTACTGACTCAAGCTTCAGTGAATTATGATCCTAACACCTTTGCAGAAGCTTCAAGCCATCCAGATTGGGACGCAGCTATGAATGAAGAACATCGTTCATCATTGGCAAATGATACATGGGATCTTGTTCCTCTTCCAAAGGGATGAAAACTTGTTAGATGCAAATGGGTTTACAGAACCAAGTTTGGACCAGATGGAAAAGTTGATAAACATAAAGATCGTCTTGTTGCTAAGGGTTTTTCACAAGTTAAAGGCATTGACTATACTGAAACCTTCTCCCCTGCTGCCAAAATGAACTCTATCCGCCTTGTTCTTTCCCTTGCTGCCTCTTTTAAATGGGAAATCCATCAGATGGATGCTAAATCTGCCTTCTTGCATGGGGACTTGCATGAAGAAATCTATATGGAACAACCTCCTGGTCTTATTCAAACAAACTCCAGCCTTGTATGTCGGCTTAAGAAATCCCTTTATGGTCTCAAGCAAGCCCCTCAGGCTTGGTATGCCAAAATGGATAGCTTTCTTTTAGATACTGGCTTTTCTAGGTGTCATTCTGACTATACTGTCTACACCAAGAATTGGGTAAGTCTCTTATTATTCTTGTTCTTTATGTTGATGATCTTATCCTTATTGGTAGTAATCCCAACCTTATAAACCATGTGAATTCCAGCCTTAAAAAGCAGTTTGAAACGACAGACTTAGGACACTTACATTATTTTCTTGGTCTTCAAGTCTTGCAATCCAAAGAAAGTATTTCCCTTTCCCAGTCCAAGTATGCCTGTGATCTTTTACGCCACTTTCACATGGAAGACTGTAAGCTAGCCCCTTCTCCCTTTCAGTCTGGATCCAAACTTTCAATCACTTGTACTTCCCCTGAAGTTGATGCTATCTTATACCATCAACTTGTTGGAAAAAATTTGTATCTAACCCATACCCCTCCTGACCTTTCCTTTGTTGTTGACCTTATTGCTCAGTTTATGCAAACCCCAGATGAAAGTCATTGGAAAGCAACGAAAAGAATACTTCGTTATGTTTGAGGTACAGTTCAGTTTGGAATTCATTACAGTGCAGAAGCATCTCCTCTATTGGTTGGTTTCACTGATTCTGATTGGGCTGGTGACCCTGTAGATCGGAAGTCTACTGCAGGTTATGTCTTCACTCTTGGTTCTGGACCTATTACATGGGCTTGCAGAAAACAAAGTGCCATTTCTCTTTCTTCAGCAAAAGCAGAGTATCGTGGCGTCGTAGAAGCTAGTAAGGAAGCCCTATGGCTTCGTCAGATCCTGTCAAAGTTTCGTTTTCAGCATCAGCATCCAACTACACTTTGGTGTGATAATCAAAGTACCATTCAACTATGCAAAGATCCAGTCCAACATTAGCGCAGCAAACACATTGAACTACATACGCAATTCATCAGAAAGCTCATTCATGACCATGTTCTCGAAGTGCAATATTGTTCAACCAATGATCAAATTGCAGACATCTTTACAAAGGCTCTCACAGAGGCGAAGTTTACTAAAATTCGATTTATGGTTGGAGTTCAGGAAATTGTCACTAAGGGGGGATAGGCTTTAATGCCTCCTTCCTTCTCATATTATGTCATCTTTGTACATCCTTCAATCCTATCCCAAGTTGTTCTTAAGGGGGGATGTTAAGATATTCTGACACATAGGAAATGGTTAAGTATAACTTTGTCTAGTATATAGTTAGGTAAAGTGTGTTTTTTACTATGTACTTTTTGTAACTTACAATCCAACGGTCACGATATGTTCTAGACATGAAGTGATCTGACGGTTAATTCTCTCCTCGGTATTAGCGACACTTGATCCATGGCTTAACACCCGATTGGTCCATGATGTCTATTTAAAGAGCATGGAGAGTCATTTGTAAGGTGACCGTTCATGAGAAAAGCTTATGTAAATTTTATTTCTTTTACAGTAATAAATTGCCTGAAGTAGTCGCGTTGGCTCAGGCCATGGACTGTTTCCCTCTTTGAGGGTTTTAACCACGTCAAGAATACTAGTGTACTGATCTGTGATCTGTTTGTGAGCGGTCTCCTTTGGTGTTCTATCTAAGTAACTTACTCTATAAATTCCTACAGAAACTGAATATCTCTGGTTAATTTTTGAAAGGATGATAGAATACTTTTTGTAAAATCTATCTTTCATGAAAAATTGTATACAAAGTAGAATGAAATAGTTTATTAACAATGCTATATGTAAGGCTTAAAACGTTCTTTTGAATGCCTACGGCATCTGCTATATTGTAATTTTGTTTGTATAAATCAATGTTTTAAGACTCCGACTCCGACTCCGACTCGGCCGAGCAATGACTCCGACTCCGACTCCGAAACGGTAATGACTCGGCCGACTCGTTTTCAATGACTCGGTCG
>APFE031324906.1:31415-114414 GCA_000404065.3 Pinus taeda | reverse complement strand
CTTGTTTAAATTTCTCAATGTTGGCCAACATAGTCTCCCTAATCTCCCCAATTTCTGTTGATTCACATGGGGTAATTTGGCCTCTAATCCCTGCCAAGTGTAGCTTCAGCCTATTAATGCCCCCTGGACCATCCTTAATTAACCTATGGCAAAATTTGCAATGCATTGAAGTACCCACCATTTCAACATATGCCCATGCAGCATCTCTTGCTTTAGGTGCCATTTTTGGAATAGGAAATGAAAGCAAACAATCTGAAAATGAAAAAAAAAAAAAACAAAACAAAACAAAACAAAACAAAACAAAAAAACAAAACAAAACAAAACCTTGATTTTTGACAAAAAACAGTGTCTAAGCTTTCTAGATATGCACCTCAAATTTACTAACCAAAAACAGATTTATAGAGGTGAAAAAAAATACCTCCAGGCACAAACTGCCTCCTCAAGCTTGCTCCAAGAATCAGCTCCTTAATGCTGCTCCAAATGGCTGCCCAATAAGCTCCTCACTCCAGCTACAATGCTCCTCCAAGACTCCTCACTGCTACTCCAAAACAAGCTCAAGAACTGCTCACTAACTCTCAAAGAAGACTCTCACTCAAATGCACAAGACTGCTGTGAGAGAATGAGAGCTCTTGGGTGAGTTAAATAGCTTTTGGGAGGGGGATATGGACCCCAAATATGTATTAGAATTATTGCATCGCTGTTTGGAGTCCACCAAAACCCTAAAACTCATTACAAATCCCCAAAAAACACTTGAAATAATTTGTTGTTTGCGTCCGGTTGACCCCGCCAGTGACCCGGCCGTTTTTATGCGGACCCGGCCAGGTCTGCCGAGTCATTGAGTGACTCGGCCGGGTCATTGCTGACTCGGCCGACCGTTCCGTTTTTTTGGCCGAGTCAATTCCTAGGCCTTCGACCCGGAACGACTCGGCCGGGTTGGTTCTGACCCGGCCGGTTTGTAAAACATTGGTATAAATTAAATCACAGAATTTTTTCTTACGAAAAATAAAATTAAAATATTGCATTATTGTTTATTTGACATATTTTATATAAATTAATATATTTACAATTTACATAAGTTACAGGATATATTACTGTATTAGTACAACTTACATAATAACTAGCTTGATTATCCTCTATACAGGAAATTGATTGGATCTCCTATTTATGTAGTGAATACCAGAGCAGATAAATGTCATGCAGTTCATACCACCAGTCAGTTTATAGTTGAACCTTGGCAGTCTCATTGAAAAGTTAGTAAGCATGTGTTGAGATACCTGAAAGGGGCAATTCATTATGGCATGCAGCAGGATGGGCGATGGCAGCATTTGCAGTCAGTTCAACACACCCAGATTTTTTGGCAATTTCTTCAGTTAAATCTGACGTTGACTGATCAGATGCTACAGCCCACTATTGTTTAATGTGAAAATCATAGTTACACTAGACTCTAAGAATCGAATGTTCTACGATTGATCTAAGCACATTGCTATCTAGTATCAGTTCTATTTCGCGAAGCTTGTTGTCCGGATTATCATTGTAATTTCCTAAAAATTAGGGTTTCCTATTTTTTAGATAAGCAATTTTCAGACCATTTATGAATTAGAATTGATCCTCATTTCTGTCATTTCATAATTTTAGGAATTTCTATTTTTGGACTACATATTTTCAGCCAGTTCTATTTAGAGGCTAAAGTTGATTGATCTACTAGTGATTAACCATCAGTGAGTTGATTGCATTAAATAATGAAATGGGTGGCTTTAATTGGTCAACATATTATCTCCATCAATATGCCTCACTCATGCACAGCAGCTTATCCCTAGATTGAAAATCGGATCTACTCTAGTGTGCTTGACACATGACAGTGAAACTTCAATGAGACCAACTTAGAATACCCAGTGTGTTAATTTAGCAGCTAAGCTAGTTTTTTTATCATCTTCGTTATCTGTTGGTTTATCTTCTTCGACTATTTGTTTGCTTGAGATGAGCACAGGGCCACTTGACTAGATATCACTCAACCAAGTTGAGAATCTACCTTCTATAGGTGTTCCCCCTTAGTCTTGTATCATTGTAATAATTAAACTGAGGTGAATGGGAAGAAAGTCACTTACCGTTAGAGAATTTATGGTTGCTGGTCTGTAATTGCAGAATTCTTATTTCTCAGATCTAGTGTCTGTCACTTGCCAGACTGATCTTAGGTTCAGATATGCAGCATCAACAACCCTGATCTATACTCTCATGCCTCTAGTTTGAAATTCAGAAGTTTTGAATGTCATTTCTTAATGTTTAAAGTTTCAGTTGTAGAGTAGAACCTCTGACTGCAAATCAGTCATCATGAATTAAAAAGTCAATACTCATCTCATCATCACTCCTCATTCATGAGCATATATCAAATTACTTATTGTACTTTTATGGAACCTTTGAGCAATAGAAAGGAAAGAGGCATGTTTGGAATGGAGACATAGTACTTGGGGAGCTAATTTGAGCACTCATTGTAAAATTTATTAGTGAATTCCTATATCTTGAGAGTTATGCACTTGTATCCAGCAGTATTCAACCTGCATTTGTAGGAAAATTTCTATCCCTTCAGAGTGGGTAACCTGCATTTAAAGTACATGTAGAAGGATAAAGGAACAAGTACCTTCCAAAGAACACAGAACTGAATCAAAGTTCCATCTTAATGCTGGCTTATTTATACATCGCCACATAGTTCTGTGGCTCACTAGAGAATATTTCTAGATAGTGTGGAATTTACATGGCCCCTAAACTTGTGGGATTTCAAAACACAGATAAAGAGAGTTTTTTTTCTCCAACTCATTTGCAAACAAAATATCTGACAACAAAAGGACTGAAAAGGAACAACAGTTTGGAACAAGATCATGCTTCAAAAATTCTACCATATTTCTACATAGAATTAACCCTTTGCATCAATTTGGCATAACATTTATTGTCCATTCCTCATACTTGTATGGTTCATTTCAGTCCATTTTCGTGTGCTTATTGTGTTGGAAAGATGACCATGTTAATCATGCAGTATTTATTGTTTGTACCATATATTTCATGTTTTATCGTATATTTGTGTTATCATGATGAGTCATTGTCATGTTGGAATGCATCATGGACATGAACTCAATCATAGTGGGTATCCATCTTGGACACGTGGACACCTACCCAATAGAATATTTGGTAGCTACCTATACAGCCATACTTGCTTCCACTACGATAGGAAAAGTGCCAGTTATTAATTTTTGCATCAGTGCCTTGACTTGCAACATCAAGCATAATGAGAATTTCAGGAAGGTTAAGAAGTCATGCCTTGAGTGCACAAAACCTATTCTTTCATATCAATCTTAAATTTATCGATATCAGCGATTTATTGCCGAGGGTCCAAAATTTAAATTATTAGCAATATCAGGGATAATATTGGAAATTATCAGGAAACTCTAAAAAAAATACATTAATAATCATTTTTTAAAATTCTTTTAAAGTGACATCAACATCAAACAAACACACTGTCATACAAATATGAAAATAAAACTACAATATAAAATGTACAAGATGTCAAGCAGTACAACCATTGATAGTAGACACTGAATATAATATTTGTCCTTAGTCATAAGTTCTGACAAGATCATACAAAATCACATTAAAACCAAAATAAATGTATCTCATGAGATGATCATCATGAGGCATCTAGATACTATAATGGTAATCCGATAATAATAATAATAATGCACTAAGGCCAATGATTAGGTTTCCCTCGCCCTTGAGAAGATTGTGGTTGCCATGCAATTCCTTAGTTCCTCCCTCTAGTCTCTCTTTCTAGCGGTATCAAGAACTGAGTTTTTTGCAATAAGGACACTGTTTCATATTCCTTGTGGATAAGGAGCTTAGAAGCATAAAAAATAGTCAATGTGTGCTTGTGACCATATGATGGGGTGTCAAGTTACATGAGAATCGCCAATCTAGCCTTTCCTACATTGGTAGATTATTGTGCAGGTTTAGTGTCTTATAGTGACAGTCTGATCTTATGGCATTGAACTATAAAGAAGGGTCTCCATTTCGGTGACTAAAAATCAACAATATAGCTTCCCCTAATTATGCAGGATTGTCCAATGTCCACTATAAGAATACACTTAGAGATTGCACAAATGTGCATAAAATATTGATCATTACAACCAAATTGTCTCTTTTTTGTTGTGATTCAGGTGAGAGCACTAACACATTCCCACATCTCTCTCCAACAAACCACCACAATCATGACTAGACTTTCCTCTTCAAACCATAGTTATCAAAAACGGACCGATCATTGATCAGTAGACCCCCTCAACTGAGAACTGGTTAGAACTGGACGGAAACCGATTAAAAAACCAGACCAAAAAACCAATCAACCAAAAACACATAAAATATTCAAATTTTAAGGAAAAACATATATATCCATGTGCATCCATATGAATCGAAACCATTTATACACAAATAAGCAAAAGTTCTCATTTATATAGCATGTAAGAGTGCACATAACCAAAATAGCACCAAGTGCAATCCATCTCTAAACCGAAAATTGTTAGGTCCCTATACTACTAGTGTAGCCCCTTATTGTTATTAGTGCAACCCCCTTATTGTATTGTTGTGCCCATGTAGTCCCCATATTGTTATTATGGTGCCCCATAGAAACCCACTATTGTTATTGTTGTGCCCTTACATTATTATTGTTATGTCGGCTCTAATTATATTGTAACCCCTTAGACTCCTATATATAGAAAGGAGGTTTTGTCATTTGTATCATCCAAGAATTGTTCATTTGTATAATGTAAAAGAGGTTGCCCCCTCGAAGAGGCTTATTTTGAAGTCGTTGATCTATCCCTTCTTCTATTTTGTGAATTGGTTTCATAGCATTTAGTATCAAAGCTTTGGATTCAAGGGTTTCGCTGCTTCAAACAGGTCATCGTGGAATTTTCGCTATAACTTTTTTTCTACGAAGCTTCAGAAGCTGAAATTAAAACCCATTTGGGCCGAAATCTTGGTGAACCTTGTGTATGAATTTCAAATCTTATCTCACTATAGTTTCAAAGATATGGTCAGAGGAAGATAGGGATTTTGCAAGCTCCTGAATTCCATCTCAAACAGGCGACCTTGGGAAAATTGTCATAATTTTCTCTCTGAACATCAGATTCAAATTTCATTAGAAGTGACAGAAAGAAGACGGATCATAGTTTGTTGAGTACTGTTTCAGAGCCAAAGGTCAAAAAAGTGACGCATGGCACGTCGAACAAGTTTGCTCTACTGAACCAGTGTATAATCAGGTCATCTTGGCAGATTCGGAATAACTCTTTCTTGCAAAATCCAATCTCGATCAGACTTGTGGCATTGGAAAGAAGACTCAAAATGCTAACACAGGACACAATTTCAGACCCTGGAGATCTGAAATTTCAGAGATACATTAGATTCAATATCGAGCTCCTACAAAGCAAAAAAAAAAGTGTAGTCTTTTTAAAAAATTTGCATAAGTTTTGTTTGAAAAATTAGTTTGAAGTGATTCAAAGGAAATAGTGGAGCATAATTATCATTAATTGATGCCCCGAAGAAAGAAAATGGAAACAACTAGTAAGCAACCCGAAATCTCTACTATGACTCGTGAAGAAGAAGAAGAAATGCAACATGATATATCAAAATTACGAGACCAAGTGCAACAAATTTCACTCTCAAAAAAGTAACAAAAGCTAAGATGGATGGTTTGAATAATGGCATCAATGAAGCAAGAGGCAACATTGAAGATTTGAAGAAAGACACAAAAGGTTTAAAGGGAGGTTTGGCGAAGTTGCTACAAGAAATGTTTCCTAATAGTGAAAAGGAAGTAGAGTAAACTCATGATGAGAACAAAAGAAATGTTAATCATGATTTCATAGACTCTAACATTGGACTGAAGACCCACCATATTCCAAAGATCGATATGGGGAAGTTTGATGGCAAAGATCCTATAACATGGATACTACAAATGGAGCAATATTTTGATCTCCATTATGTGCAAAACACACAAAAGATACATACTGCATCTTTATATTTAGAATCGAATCAGTTTGTATGGTATAGAGGGCTTTGTTCTCGTAAACCACTTGTCACCTAGTCAATTTTCAAGGAGGAAATGATAGCACATTTGAGGATACAAAGAGAAACACCTTCTTTAGCCAACTGATAAATCTCAAACAAAAAGGTTCAATCGCAGAGCACATTGAGGACTTCCTAAATTTGAATATAAAGGTAAATGATATTCCAGAGAAGCATAGGATTGAAGTCTTCATAGGGACTTTAAAAGATAACATCCAACATGAGATTCGTCTTTGGGAACCTGATTCATTGGAGAAGGCATACAGGTTTACAAGAAAAATTGAAAGCAAAATTATGGAAACAAGGAAGCCTACCACTCATAACTATAAAGATGGAAGTGTTGTTGCTCCTAGCCCTCCACCACCTACAAGGTTGACACCACAACAATTGGAAGAAAAAATAGCGAAAGGGCTTTATTACAATTATGATAGAAAATACACTAAAGGTCATAAGTGTGTTGAGAAAAAATTAATTTACATAGATGGGGAAGAGGAAGAAGAAAAGGAACAAGAAATGTCAAAAGAAGAGGATATACACCAAGAACCAATCCCAGAGAAAGAAGAAATGAATCTGACCATATCTTGTAATGCATTGACAGAAATTACCACTCCTCAAACTCTCAAGATGGAACATATCAAGAAGAAAAAGGTAATAGTGTTGATTGATTCAGGTAGTACCCATAATTTATTCATCGTAAGATAGCTAAGGAATTGAATTGCTTCCTATTTAAAATGGAAACTAGGGCCAAACTCCATGTGGGTCATCTTATTTATGGCAGCTGATATTTTTCTTGGATTCCTCTCTCTGAGAGGTGTAGGGTTGGTCTAAAGATCATCCGATTCCGACATGTATTTATGGAGATATGAATTTATTTGTGCTATTTGACAATTTGTCAAGGTCAGCCAGAAAGCAAATAACCCCAGCTCAACCTCAACGTTGCATTATAAATAGAGGTGACCTCTAGTCATTTGTCACACACATCTCTTATGATCTCTCTCCACTCGTTTGGGATTTTATGGAAAGAGAGATCTAGAGGGAGAGCCCTAGCAGTAGTCCTAAAGGAAGATGCCCTAACTGTTGTTCTAAAGGAGATCAAGGCACAGTCATGAAGAAGCCCTAAACGCAGCAAGACAAGGTGCCCTAGCCGCAGTGAGTGAAGAGTTCTAGACGCAGATTGAAGGAGATCAAGCCACAGTCATGGAGGAGACTTATACGCGGTGCAAGTTAATAAAGCCTAGCTGCAATCATGAAGCCCTAACCGCGGTCATGAAGCCCTAAACGCAGTTAATGAAGCCTAGTTGCAATCATGAAGCCCTAGACACAATCATGTCTTGTGAGGAGGTCTAGCCGCAGTTAAAAAGGAGACCTGTAGCTGTCAAGAGTAACACCAATACGCAGTATGAAGAAGCCCTCAATCTGTTGTCCAAAGGTGGCCCTAATCCGCTAACTAAAGGAGGCCTTAACTACAGTTAAGAAAGGCCTAATATGCAGTCAAGGGAGACATCTAATCCACAACCAAGGAGAGACCCTAACGCAGCTAATTGAAGCCTGTTGACAATGTGAAGAAGACTGGATGAATAGCGTGGAAATCTTTGTGTGTTGTAGATGACAGCGTGGCAAATAAGGCAACCTTAAGGCTTGAATTAAAGGGTTGTTAGCAAGGCTGGAAGTTACAGTCATAAGGACAAGCATTGCATTGGAGAAGTCTACCTTCAAATCAGCATAGGAAGAATAGGTTATGTGTTTGGGTGTTGCTATGTTAATTTATGGTATGTTCTATGCTTAATGCAGTTTACTTCAATTTTGTCTTATTAGCCACTTATTAGCAATCATTAATAGATCGACAAAAAACAAGCCAAGACAAGAGACACCAGATGTGGCGGCTAGCCAGGGATAAACCCCAATGTGGGGAAACCCTTTGATCAATTCTTCTTTAATCTTCAATAGTTCAGCAGAGGGAGAAGTAGTACAATTGTACAGATCTGTAATTTTTATGACATCAATAATAGAAACCCCTAACCAGCACTTGCAAAGTAGATAAAATGGTCCACAAATGACCTTGAGTCAACCTTGGTCAACTCAACCTTGAACAATAATGAAGGGCAGCCCAAAAGAAATGGTCAAAACAGGTCAACATATTGGCAACCCTGTGGTTTGCCCTAACTAGTCAGCGTTGGTCACTTTGTTGGTCAATTCATGTCCTCAGATGGTAGATCAGGATTGTGGCTTGCTTGAGGGAGACTCCCCACACTAGGTCGTAGACAAAATGCCTCCCTCATTGGTCAATGCAATCCTCCCTTGCTTGCTGCACCTAGGTCAATGAAAGTCAACGCAAAACAGACCTGCGTCCTCCTCCTTGCTGCGTCTTCCTTGCTTCCTTGTTGTGTCCTCTCACGTGAGCTGCTCCTTGTTAACCCAAACAAGTAAGGAGAGTGAGAGAGAAGAAGATAAGATGAGATGAGATGATCGAATAATGCCTCCACCTATCTTCAATTTATATGAGACATTGAACATGTGGGCCACACATTTCGCTGCTGGTCGACCTTGACAATTTGTCAAGTAATTACAAATAAATTCATATCTCCATAAATACTTGTCGGAATTGGATGATCGTTAGATCAATCCTACACCTCTCAATGAGAGGAATCCAAGAAAAATATCAACTACCATAAATAAGGTGACCCACATGGAGTTTGGCCCTAGTTGCCAAATTTAACACTCCCTCTCAACTAGGGAGAACCCCATCTGCTAATCCATCTAATCGTCGATACTATCTGCCATCAAATGCACTGCCCTGCATTGCTTGGCTCTGCTCAGCTCTGCTGAACTATGAAGAAGAAGAAATGATTGAGGATGCATCATACCATCCTCCACCAACCCGAAGTCAGTCCCAATGAGTGTGTCATACCACTCTCACTGATCCCAGATCAATGGAGGTCATCCTAGCATAAGGAGTACGATAGATACAACGATGTGCCCATTGATAGTACTAATATGGTCCCTAGCCCCATTTCCCTACTCATTGATCAAATGAGAGGTATTTCCCATGAGTCCCAAACTGCATGGGTAGGATGCCTCGACAAGAGAACTAATCATCCTGTCCATAAGTCGCCACGGGGTATCACAGGGGAAGGTTGAACCTTTCACCCTGTACATAGCGCACCACTAGGGGAGGGTGAGTCGCCCTGTGGTCGCATGTCACTCCAAGAAGTACCCCAAGCCCCCCAGGGCTCCCAGAGCTCAATGTATGCATCATACACGACCCTCATAAGAGGGTCTCTCAACGACACCAAGTCATTTTCGGAAAGTCAAGAATTTGACCTTTCCCAAGGGCTTCGTCAAAATGTCGGCAACTTGCTCATCTATACCGATATGTTGGAGCCTTATTGCTCCCTGTTGCACCATATCTCAGATATAGTGGTACCTGATATCGATATGCTTGGAGCGATCATGAAATACGGGATTCTCTAATAAACAAATCTCGCTCTGGTTGTCACATAAGATCACAGTAGTATACAATGTAAATCCAAACAGCTCATTGAAGAGCTTCTGCAACCAAACAACCTCACAAGAGCCCATACTCGCAACAATGTACTCTGCCTCAGCGGTGCTCAAAGCCACCGACTTCTGCTTACTGCCCATCCAAGATATCGAGGCAGATCCCAAAGAGAAACAGCACCAAGAAGTGCTCTTGTGGTCCACCACACTGCTTGCCCAATCAGCGTCGGTATATCCATGTAGTCTCACATCTCCAGCAATGTATCTCAACCCATGAGTGATTGTACCACGAAGGTATCTCAACAGATTCTTGGCACCAATCCAACATGTGTGGTGAGGCTCAACCATATGTTGACTCAACGTGTTGACTACAAAACGTATATCCGGATGGGAATTCACCAAGAACATCAATGCTCCGATGAGTTGACGATACTCGGTAGCATTTTGCAAAACAGGTCCAGCAACACAACCGCTAGAAGTCAAGCTCCATCGAAGTAGTCCACCATACCGAATCTCTCCAATATCTTCACCACATATTTTCCTTAAGATAGGAAAATCTCCCCTAGCCTCTGCCAGACTTCTAGTCCTAGGAAATAGTGCATCAGTCCCAGGTCCTTCATCTCAAACTCAGAAGCCAACTCCCTCTTACATTTGTGAATGAGAGGGTCTACCCTTGTTAGAAAGAGGTCGTCAACGTACAGCACTAGTATGAGAGGTTTGTCATCTTCGACCTTAAAGTAAAGGTTAGGGTCAGCTTCACTCCTAGTCAATCCCAGCTTCATCAAGTAGCTATCGATCCTCTCATACCAAGCTCAAGGTGCTTGCTTCAGCCCATAGAGGGCTTTCTTCAACCTACACACGTCAGATACCTGATCATGAATCTCAAATCCTTCGGGTTGTTCCACATAGACTTCCTCTTTGAGCAAATCATGCAAGAACGCGGTCTCGACATCCATCTGATGTAGGTTCCATCCCTGTGAAGCAACAAGGGCTATGATTGAGCGGATGGTGGTGTATCGGGCAACAGGTGAAAATATCTCGTCATAGTCTATACCTTCCTTCTCAGAGAAGCCACGAGCGACAAAATGAGCTTTATACTTTTCAGCACTTCCATCAGCTCCATGCTTTATCTTGTAAAGCCATTTCGAAGTGACAATTATTTTGTCCTAATGTTTGGGGACCACATCCCAAACACCGTTCTTCATCGACTCATATTCCTCAGTCATAACATCCTTCCATACTTGATGCTTGACAGCTTCTGCGAATGATGAAGGCTCATTTTGAATGATCGTGCTCATGATGGTCGAGTATCCCTGATACCTAGCCGACTTCTTACTTTCTTCGAAAGTCCCTCTGGGTGCAATGTGTCCTTCAGCATCATCAAGTGTCCCCCTAAGCCATGAAGGCCTCTTCCTAGAAGAGGAAGGCTCTTGCGGAGGGGGATCAATAGGATCCATAGGTTCTTCTACATCAGGCATCGTCTCATCTTCCTTTTCCTCTGGTTTCCTGGTGTCAGCTTCTCCAGATTTCCTTAGTATAGGAATATTGTCAACTTTGCTAAGAGCCATAGCTTCGTCAAAGATGACATCATGGCTAATCTCAACTTCCCTTTGACCAGCCACATAGATTCTATAGCCCTTAGTATTTTCGCTATAGCCCACGAAGATTCCTTTCTAACCAAATGCCCCCAATTTATTCCTTTTTTCTTTCGGCACATGAAAATATACAGGACTTCCAAAAATTCTAAAATGAAATACGTCCGGTTTCTTACCAATGAACATTTCTTCGGGAGCCTTGGAACCCAATGTTATGCTTGATGAGGGCATCGGTTTTGAACATATATGGCGGTATTCGCAGCTTCGGGCCATAGAAACTTTAAAAGCCTTTGATCATGGAGCACAGCATGGACAGCTTCCACAATCGTATGATTCTTCCTTTCTGCCACACCATTCTGCTCAGGAGTATATGGTGTTGTAGTCTCCCTCTTAATGCCAACCTCTTTGCAAAAGTCATGGAACTCATTGGATTCATACTCAGTCCCATTATCAGTCCTTAAGATCTTGATCTTCTTTTCGGTTTGATTCTCGATCAAGGCTTTGAAGTGACAAAACCAAGAGAACACTTCATCCTTCTTTTTCAAGAAGTACATCCAAGTCTTGCGAGAATAATCATCTGTAAAAGTGAGGTAATATAAATGTCCTCCCAAAGAATTCACAAGCATCATACCAGATATGTCACAGTGAACCAAGAGCAATATATCGGAGGTCTTGCTATGGCTTGAAGGGAATGGTCCCCTTTTGAACTTTCCTTCGGCAAATCCTGGAAATACACCTCCTTGCTCTAATTTGAACTTGGGCATCCCAGTCACCATTTGTCTCACATCTGGTAGAGCTTTATAATGAAGGTGGGCAAACCTTTGGTGCCATATTTCGGACTGAAGAGATGTGTCACAAGTCATGACACCCAACAAACTTCCTCCGACATGATATAAAGAGTCAACCTGAAACCCAAGAGTGAAAGCATCTTTGAAATTCTTTTTCCATACACGTACCTTGCCATCGATGAAGGCCACCTTGTAGCCTTTGTCTTCCATTGCCAAAATGGACACCAAGTTCTTTTTTAGATCAGGTACAAATAGGACTTCTTGCAAATGAATTGTATTACCTTGATTCAATTGAAGAGAGACATTCCCTACGCCTTTCACGGGATATTTGGAGTTGTCCCCAAGAATAATTTCCAGGTTGGTCTCCTTCTCTATCAGATTAGAGAGAGCTTCTTTGTAACCAATGAAAAGCCTTGAGGCACCACTATCAATAAGCCAATTTCCCAGCGAGTCTAGAGGAGTAGTAGAGAGGGTCGCTGGTAGATAATATTCATCTTGCTTATTGTTAACAACGTTAGATTCATACCTAGAGTTTCTTGCCTTCTTGGAGAGATGACCACTTCCTTGATTTTCGGCATTCCTCTTTCCTTTGCCATTGAACATGCCCTTCCTTTGATTGTTGTTGGAATTGCCTCAGGAGTGATTTTGATCATCGTATGAGATGTGTCCTTTCTATCAGGGCACTCCCTCACATAGTGGCCAATTTTGTTACAAAAGTAACATCTACCTTTCCTTCCACCTTTCGGTTCAGCCTTTCCCTTAGTTTTGCCCCGGAATTATTTATCCTTTTAGCATGAGAGAAGAATGAAGCGTGATTGCCTCTAAGTGCAAGCATTTCCTGCTCTTCCATCCTTGTTTCTTCTTGAATGCTTCTCGCCATCAATTCCTCAAATCCTAGGATTACATTATTGTTGAGAAGAGTGGTCCTGAATATATACCATTCAGATGGGAGCCCTCCGAGAGTAGTGATGGTCAATTCCTTGTCAAGAATGACTTCCCCAATTGATAGGAGATCATTCTTGATCTCGATGATTCTTAAGAAGTAGGCTTGCATACTCTCATCTTTGCCCTTCTTAAATTCCTTCAGCTTATTCTTAAGGAACAAAACTTGATTTGCATCATTAACTTCAAATAATCTTACCAGTCTATCGTAGATTTCCTTAGAGGTGGTTAGCTCGGAAACATAGGCCACCAGGCGCTTGTCAATAGAGTCCCGGATGTTCTTCTTTGCTTTGACTTCTCCCCTGGTCCACTTGTTCCTAGCAGCAACAGATGCATTTGATGGAGGCTCAATGATTCTGCCTCTCACATGGTCCAACACTTCCTACTCTTCCAATGTTAGATCGAGAGACATCTTCCGCCCGTGATAGTCGGACTTCTCAAGAAGCTTATCTTCGGCGGGGAAGTGCGATGAGGACCCGATGAAGTCTTTAGGATTGCTTCAACAGCCTTCGGTGATTGCTCGTGCTCTTGCTCTTGCTTGGGTTTTGTCTTCACCTCAGTTCTGATACCATGTTAATTTATGGTATGTTCTATGCTTAGTGCAGCTTACTTCAATTTTGTCTTATTAGCCACCAATTAGCAATCACATTAACATATAGTAAAATGCATATAAAACATTAATAGATCAACAAAAAATAAACCAAGACAAGAGGCACCAGATGTGGCAGCTAGCCAGCGACAAACCCCAATGCGGGGAAACCCTTTGATCAATTCTTCTTTAATCTTCAATAGTTCAGCGAGAGAGAAATAGAACAATTGTACAGATCTGTGATTTTTATGACAGCAATAATAGAAACCCTAACAAACACTTGCAAAGTAGATCAAATGGTCCACAAATGACCTTGAGTCAACCTTGGTCAACTCAGCCTTGAACAGTAATGAAGGGCAGCCCAAAACAGAGCAAAATTATTTTTCCATACATCAACAAACAAGCTCCACATGGCCTCTAGTATCCAAAAAAATTATGCTGCAACAAATACCTACATATCATCAAAATCATTGCCTATATTGGGATCTTTGTCATCAATATCACCCTCTAAGCATTAAAATAAGATAAAAAAAAACATGTCAAGTTAAGATTTTGTTTGAGTGATGGGTTCTTTTTTTAATAGGCTCATGATAGAGGAGTTCGACAACCAATGCCACTAACATCAAGGTACATAGAGGGGCTTGGTGCTCTTGATTAAATACTACCCTCATACATGACAAAATCCAATGTAGCATTGCAATCCCTGCAATCTTGAAATCCTTGAACACTGTTAAGTCTTTTGGATTTTGAATGAAATCTAAAATTCTATTTTCTCCATATGAAATCCAATGAGGTCAAAACCACTCTCAAATATCTTGAGTCATTTCATGGTAATGTTAAAAATTAAGTAAAAAGGTGAAAATGAAAGATAAAGGAGAATTACCATGAATTGCATAGCATTAGTAGGGAAATATGGTCAAATAATATGCTTCCCCTGTCATAAATCATTGCTTTTTTGAAGAAAAGAAAATTGCGTTCAAAGGATCCTTAGCAGCAATGTACAAAATTGGTCGGTTCATTATCGAACTGGACAGTTCATTATCGAACCGGGCGGTTCAATGAAGAAAAGTCAGTTCAGTACTAAACTAGCGGATTTCATACAAGAACTAACCGGTTCGGTACCGAACCAACCAAAAGCAGTTCAGGTCACCGGTCCAAACCAGTTTGGCCTCAAACCAGTCAGACTAGTCGATTTAGACTGGTTTGGTCTGGTCCTGATAACACTACTTCAAACCATCTAGAACTAGCAATAAATCTGAGAAGTGAAAATAATTAGCTTAATTGTCTATCTAAGTCACCGAACACGCCCCGGCCCGCCTCACCCCGGCCCCCCTTTTGTCATGAATCTTGTGTGTCCAGCATATCTCGAGCTTGACACATGTCCGACACGAGTTTGACTCTAGAACATGAGTTTAACTCGTGTCAAACACATGCCTATGAAAAAAACATCCTAAAATCGATTTATTGCCTCATTCTCACACAATTCAGTCACAATTTTGGAGCTTTCGAAGGTTTTGAAGTGCAACTAAGGGAAATTAAACAATGTTTGAAGGGATTCCAAGTGTTGGAAAGTGGATTTGTCCAAGCCCTACTAATGCTATTAATGGTAATGTTAAATTCTTGAAGTAAAGGTGACATACTTCTTCATCTCTTTTACTTAAATTTTTAACATTACCATGAAATGACGCAAGATGTTTGAGAGTGATTTCAACCTAATTGGATTTCATATGGAGAAGTAGAATTTTAGATCCCACTCAAAATCCAACAAACTTAACAGTTTTCAGGATTTCAGGATTAGGGGGATTACAATGTTTCCATTGCATTTTGTCATGTATGAGGGTATGGAACACGCATTTAATTAGGGGGACCAAGCCCTCTATGTACCTAGATGTTGGTGGCATTGACTATAAAATCCTCTATCATGACCATAGTAAAAATGCACCCATCACTCAAACAGAATCTCGATTTGACTTCTTATTTTAATGCTTAGAGGATGATGTCGATGATGAGGGTCCCAATATAGGCAATGATTTTGATGATATATAGTACTAGTTATTTGCTGTAGCATGATATTTTTAGACTATACAAGCCATTAGGGCCTCTTTGTTGATGTATTTTTGGTTTAGAGATGGATTGCATTTGAACTCAATGCTATTTTGGTTACATTCATTAGTTGTGTATTGAATTTGTATCATCATCACCTAAATGTTTTATATATTTCGCATTTTATGTGTAATTCGCTAAATTTTTATATTTTTAATATATATTATATTTTTTGATATATAATATATAATATGTCCTCCATGTCTTGTTCTGAGGGCCGTCGTGTCAAGTGACAGCTGTCTAACTATACTGACAAAAATCACTGAACCATTCCAATCACCCATGTTCTCTACCTGCAGAAAACTGGGAATGAGAGTGGCAGAAAAGGCGTAGATGTAACATTTGTAAGAAGTAGAGATGGAAGCAGAAATACTTCTGAAGGTTTGAAAGGTCAAGCCCCATTATGAGATCAAAAAAACTTTAGGCCTAAGACAGCTCTAAGATCAAGACACCACAAGTGGATCTTAAGATTGGGTACTATAGGAAGTCCCTCTATGAAAACAAAACGCAAATGTCACACGTTCAAAAATCATATGACAACATTATTTCCTTCACTATATCCATACATGACATCTACAACTCCAGTCTAAAAAAACTTAAGATGGCATAAAATAAAGCCAATACAGGTGCCCAATATAACAGAAAGAAACCAAGAGACCTCCCAAACTTACAAACAAAATACAATGTCTATAAACAATTTCCCAGATTCATCCAAGAACACACAATTGTCAGATTCAACCATCCCAAAGCACTATTTTGCACAATATTCACTTCGACAGAATTCTATGGGCCCAATTGCAACAGTAAACTGGAATAGGTTAAACCTTTAAATGTAGCAAAAGATTTCTCTTTTTTTATGTCTTATCTGCTTGTTCTTCAGCTCCACTCCTATTTAACAATGGGAAATTTTCAATAAAGAAATCATACATAATAATTGACAAAAAGCTGACCTGATTGGAAGGTAAGTAAACCGAGGAACTGATGCATGCATCTTTAGAGTATTTGAATCAGTGTTCGTGGGCAGCTTTTGTACAGTATCTGTGTACATGCGATTGAGTTGTACCAAAAAGCCAAAAAGAACAGCACTGCGTTGATAAGCTTGTCTTTCATTCTCCCAAAGATATGGCTCATATCTGTTTCATATAAAAAAATCATTCAAAGAAAGTACAAAGTGATTATCCAATTAGATCATACACAATTTTTTACGTAACAAATAATCAAATTTTTTTCTCATTTTCACGCTCGCAATACCGTGTTTGGTAATGGCAAAAGTATTGAAGTGCATAAGGTCACAACAATCCTGTCAGGCATACTAATGGATTAATTTGCATAGCAAACAGTTCTATAGCATCACCATTTCATTAGATGCCCACAACCATTCCTGTATCTTATGTATTGAGAAAACAACATATTAGCAAGCTTACGTGGCCCAATCTATTGGATCGAGTTTCTGGCAAAAACTTTGAATTAGGGAAGCAACCCGCTTTCTCCAGGCAGCTTCAGATGCCTCAGACTGTGTTGGTTTCCTTTTATAACTTGCTGGTGATGTTAAATCTCTATCATGCTGCTTATCATTGTTATCAAACTCAACAGTGTTAAAAGGTACATCGCAGCCACCAGAAAGTACATCTGCCACAAAACGTAAGTCAAATAGAACTTGTAGAAGTCCTTTCTCTGACACCTGGCTTCCAAGATCCTTTGGATAAGGAAGAAAGTTTTCATATATATGCAATACCTGCATTTAAAAAAGAATAAATTGGTCCAAAATTAAAAATTCAAGTCGAATAAATAAGTGAAAACTTTCTTCCTTTGGATAAGGAAGAAAGTTTTCATATATATGCAATACCTGCATTTAAAAAAGAATAAATTGGTCCAAAATTAAAAATTCAAGTCGAATAAATAAGTGAAAACTTCAATAAAAGACAGTCACCGATAGCAAGGCATGTTACCTTCTGGATAAAGGAAGAAAGAGATTTCAAACTAGAAGCAAACAAAGCGCTTTAAAGCAAAAAATAACTATATAATACATATTGGACCAGTAAAACAGGATAATGAAAGATGGCATAAGAACCATGTCAGCTTGGGCTGGACGCTCTTACCAAAGAGGCAGTAATTGAAGAATCTGGGAAGTAAAACAGACATGCCAGGAAACAGCAAGAGAAGTAGCACAAGAGTGGAGGTGTATTCAAAAAGGAGATCTGCTCGTGCATCTTCTGTCTATTTATAACACCCCTAGCTAACCTTTGGCCACACTGACTCTTCATATCCTAGTTACTTTTGCACTCGAAATTTTAATCTATTCTCTTTATACAAATATTTAAATGAATTATGTACAACATGACCATTAAGTTGCTGCTTATTATCTAATTTCTAACACCCCCTGCGAATGGTCACATTGACTGATCAAGAAACCCCATCCAGAAGCCAATAAATAAATCATGCTGAAAAGACACTAGAGCTGAATGAAGCTTCCTCAGTCAGCTCGTACACTGCATTTCTACCCATGCATCTATGGCATATTTATATCAAGACTACCCTGTAACTTTGAGTACACGTGCCAGAATTAGGCACTATATGTGCATGCCATGGGTGTGCCCTGTGCTTGTCTTTGTACAAGCATGATTACAGGCACTGTATGAATTATGCCTTGTACCTGCAACTATAAGTATGTTGAGAAAATGGTTGTTATTGATGTCAAAGGTTATCCACCCAAAGGAGATAATGACATAAGCTTAAAGTTCATCCCAAGACCTTTCCAACGAGGTATGGCACACCTTCTAACTCCTCTTGGTTGAGAAAATATGATTTTTTGAAGTCGAAAGATGGAATTTTGGCCCTAGTAAAGTTGGCCCTCTTAAGGAACAGATCAGTCATACTAGATATCAAGCCAGCCCTGTTTGGGGGTCAAAAAAGCCTATAAATAGACCGCCTCCTCACTCATTTAGGACAAGCAACTGGGTAGAGATTAAGTGAAGAATTCGGACCTGTTGAGAGAGGACTTGAAGAGGTTCATATCTCATGAACCAAGGAGTTGTGAAGCAAGATTGAAGTGTTATTTTTGTGGGCTTTTTTGTTTCTGGTTTGGGTATCTTTGGAGCTATTTTGACCTATCTCTGGAGCACATCTTGGAGCAGCTTTGGGACAGAATTTGGCCCTGACCTGAGGCCTGATTCGGAGCTTTTTTGGCCTAATTTGGCCCTGTTGCAGCCCTAAATTCGGCCCCTGTGGCAGCTCTGTGTTTGGCCTGTTTGAGACTCAGATTCGGCCTCCATGACCACTCTGTTTTCAGCCTGTTTGAGCCCCCTCATATTCGGCCCTGTGGGAGCTCTATTTTCGGAGTCTGTTTAACAGCCTGTTTTGGAGCAGTATTGAAGCCTACCTTGAAGCAGTTTTGGAGCAGAACTCAACCTTGTCTTTGGCTTATTTTGAAGACTCTTTATGGAGTAGTTTAAAGGCAAATCTCAGATCTGGTAAAGATGACAAATTGACAGCAAGTGAAGAGAGGTATGTAAATATGATATACAGAAGATCAAGAGATTGTTGACAGGTTGGTGCCTGAAGAGGATTGGTGTCCTCATTCTATTGCCAGGTTGGAATCTGGGCTTGCTTAAGAGGATTGATGTCCTCATTATATTGCCAGGTTGGTGCCTGAGCTTGCACAAAAGGATTGGTGTCCTCATTATATTGCCAGGTTGGTGCCTGAGCTTGCACAAAAGGATTGGTGTCCTCATTTACCAGGTTGGAGCCTATTCTAAATTTTGGTGTACTTGCATGGTTTATGTTTTGAGATTCTGATAGACTGGCTTAAATTTTAAACTGATAAAATTAATGATTGGATCTGATTCAACCCCCCTCCCTGCCTTTCAGTATTTCTAACAATTGGAATTAGAGTCAGCTTCATCAAAACAGCATAACAGCTGGAAGAAGGGTTTTCCAATTATAATGGCCTGTAAAGGAGCACTTAACGTTCCCCACTTTGATGGAACAAATTTTGCATTCTGAAAGATTAGAATGAAGTACTATCTTATGTCTCTTGGTGTTGAAGTTTGGAAATCAGTTACAGACAGATACAAGATCCCATCTCCCCTGCCAACAGACCAAGACAGGAAGACGGCATATGTAGCAAATGCCAAGGCTTTGAACTCTATATCAAGCGGCCTGTAAAATTCAGAATTCACCAAACTTATGAATTGTGAATCAGCTAAAGAGATGTAAGACAAGCTTATAAGTATCTTTGAAGAAGATGACAAGATAAATAATGCAAAGCTTCAAACATTCAGAAGACAGTTTGAAAGCATAAAAATGAATGATGAAGAAGATATTGCTGCCTACTTCCTCCAAGTAGATGAAGTAGTTAACTCTCAAATGGCTTGATGAAAAAGTCGAGGAAAAAACAACTGTCCAAAATGTTTTGAGATCTCTACTAGATCGTTTTGATGTTTAAGTCTGTGCCATAGAAGAACTAAAGGAATTGGACACTTTATCAATGGACAAGCTTTATGGAATTCTCATAGCATATGAGCTGACGTCAGGAAATCCAACCCATAAGGAAGTTGCATTCAAAGCATCAAAGTCATCAAGAAAAGGCAAGAATTGTGATTGCTGCAGTGATGAATCTGACATTGAAATGGCACACCTTGTCAGGAGGCTTAAGAAGGATCCAAGCTTAAAGGTAAGTTGTCTCTCATTTGTTTCAGATGTGGTAAAATAGGACATTATGCTGCTAAATTTCCTCTTAAAGATGACAATCATGATGAAGAAGAACCCAAGAAAAGGACATTCATAAGGGGAGGCCAGAATTCATACCACCAAAATTCAGTCTTGTAGCAAAGAAAGGTGGAAAGGTTGGAATCTTTCACCACCGAAACCAATCAAAAAAAAGTGTTTTAAAACCCCCTAAGAGCCTCAGCCCACAATCAAAAGGAATAACAATCCATGATGATCATAATGACTCTCCTCCATTCCTTATATAGTTTCTCTTTGGGGCGTTCCCTCCTAAATTCAAATTTGAGTGACTTGCAAGTTTCCCTCCATTTGCTCCAATTTGATTTTTATTATCTAACGTTACCTAAGTAACATTAAATAATAATCCCCCCCCCCTTTTGAAATGACTACAGCCTACGGGGGTTTGATTCACTACTACATCCTTGGGCAATTAATTCAAAGAGGACATTACAGACTGTAATTTGAGTTTTCATGTATCTCTCTCCCTCTCATTATATAAGAGCTGCTTTTGCACTCCCACATTGTATTCACATAGGATATATTCTTTAGTCCCACTGACATACTTTTGTGGTCATTTGTTGGACATTAATAAAATTACCTTATCTTATTCACGAACAATATCATCGATGCAACAAGGACCCTTTGTAGCTTACAAGACCATTTGATAATGTTGGATGCCTTTTGTAAGGAAGTGGGGATGAAAGTTAATATTGACAAAACAAAGATGATCATATTCTCATTATAAAGGAAAGTGAACAAACCACAAAACACATTTAGGGAGAAGGCATTAGAAATAGTTCACAGCTACAGGTAATTAGGTCTTGAGCACAGTAAGAGGTTGCATTGGGAGCACTGCACACAGAACAGAAATAAAGGGCAGTGGAAAGCAACTTTTATCCTACATACATGCAGAATGGCAGAGCTGTGCAATTGGAAGATTATCCGTTGATATTTAACCTACCCCACTCTTATCGTGATGAGGCTAGCACACCCAGATTTAGTATTACAAGGGAGCCACTAGCACCATTCAATTCAGTCATCTTCAGATTAGAAGCCATGAATGGGGGTGATATAATCTGCCAAAATCACCAAAGATTTGAATGTGGCCCCAACCATTATTATTTGCACTGTGCCATTATACCGGTCTAAAATGGGGACCTCGTATCTTCATGGCTAGGTGAGCATCACGAGAAAGTGTGCAGAAACATGTAGCAGCCTCTTTCCTGAGAACAAAAACCTCTCCATTGTATGAAATTATTCTAGCAGAAACAAGACACTACCCACAAGATATGGAAATACAATAAAGGCATATTCTATACCGGCAGATACTAGAAGAAATGGAAGAGGGAAGGCTTCCTACTCACGTCAGCAATGACATATTGATGAGAAGAAAAGGAAAAAGGGACTTTCAGTACAGAAGTAGAAGACTTGGGCATTGCAGAAGTGGAATGCCCTAGAGACAGAGAGCTAAGACCTTAGAAGACACCTACAAAACAGTTACAGGGAGGGAAGTGGAAGAAAAGGTTAAAAAGAAACAACAGTATTACATAGAGCAGTTTGATACTTTGATCCCATCTATGAAATAAAAATATAAGAATGCCTGACAGCTAGTTTGACATGGAAAGATAAACAGAATTTGGCTCACCTAAAAACAAGTTTGAACGGATTCAGGTGCAAAACAGGGAGGTTGTAAGACCATAAAGAAGATTAGGAACACAGAACATGACAGGTATGTGGATCAGAGGAGGTCGAGACAGAGCAGCATTTCTTCATCAAGCATGGAGGTTGCAACCACAACAAGAGGAGGTCAATTCTAGACAATGTCGGCTGAACAGAACTACTTCAAAAAAATCACCTAGGACAATGGGCAGAGGGCCACCAGAATGACGATCCACAGGAACAAGCTCCTGAGGTCAACCAGCACCCCCAAGAGAGGCATACAGATGAGAACCCCTTCAACAGGGAATGGAAACTGAGAGTTCATCCCCACACACTTATTATCATATTACTGGTAGTCTTAATTAAATGTATTTCCATCATTTGTAGCTAAATAATGTCTTTCAAAAGTTCAGCAATATGATGATGTTCTTCATCCCATCAACTGTTTGGTCTTGTGGACATTTAATAAAAATCTATTCTATGATATTCTATTCTATTCATTCCATGATATACAAAAAGAACAGCCTGCAGTGCATATTATGTGATTCAAACCTTGTATGCACTGTCTGCTATTACAGAAACAATCCATGGCACTATTTAGTAAATCTGATTACCATGCAAGAACCTATTAGTATTAAAGAGGGGTACATGACTGATAGTCATAATTGATCAAAACTGATAGTCTGATACAATAGCATATCTGAAGCAAGTTGACTCCTTTTTGCATAATTAGCAAAGCACATGATTCTCACAGCACAGACTTACACTTCCAAAGTCTGAGAACTGTGCAGAGTGGACCATAGATATTATATTGAGAAAGTATTTTTACGGATAAGCTTACAAAAAAGGGAGTCCTACAGACACAGGTGATAAGCTGTAGCAAGAAGTCAATAATATGTGTGTGCCCAATCCCAATATGGGGGCAAAACAACATTAAAATTGGGAATGTCTTACTACTGCTAGATTGGGTTCTCTTCTGAGTTTTGCAATGTCCTGAGTTGTGCACAAAAGGAACCCAATAAAGATGAAGTGAGACCAAGGGCATTGATCTTCAAGTTGAATAACAGACCTTCATCCACAGGGTCTTTTAATTTTAAATAGCTACACAATGAAACCATCAAGGAATTTATATTTGCACAAGCTGTTTCCCATTTAAGTTTTAAGTACATGCTTTAAAGAGTAATATTTGATACTTTTTTGGAGGTTACTTCAAAAAACACTCCCTAAGGTAGGGGCTGCACCACTTAACATAGACTTCTTTGATATTTCCACTCAAGCGCCAGGTCAGTGGACTCACACACAGCCTCATCCCTTTTGAGACATGCTATTTGAGTGGAGCAGACCACAGCAGTAATGGAACCCTGGAAAATAGTTTAAAACTCTATTGACCACACCAGTGGACCAAGGCCCGGTTAAGGAGTAACGTTGGGAATTGAATCCACATATAGACAAGCAGCAACTTCTTGAAAAAAGGAGTCCCACAACCGAGATAGCTTCTCCTACTAAGATATTAGATAGTTTATGAATTCTGCTGGGCATGATCCAATGTAATGACTTCAACAGACTATCAGTGGCAAGGATGCTATCAAAGTGAAGAGGGAGTTCCCATGTCCCCTCTCATGGTTTACTGTATGGTAGGCAATCATCTTCTCGATGGTAGCCAATCAAGCAAATGTAACTCCAGGACAACTTCACTATGAGTAGTAAGAACATTGGGAGAAACGAGCTATAAAAGAATGTGTGTACCTTTTCTAAGAGTCTCCAAGCAAACAGTTGCAGAATAACTTTGTCAAGGACATGACCACCAATTCTATAGATCTCTTGACAACCCTGAAAAAGAAAGGCAGTAATATAAAGTGACGGCATAGCTGGAAGGCATATCTTGGTCTCCAGCTGCCCACCACCCTCCTGATCTTGTTTAAGCACAGTGTCTTCCCAGCCCTGCAAGTTTTGGAATAACAAATGCTTAGAAATTAAGCAAAAACACTTTAATGGAATTATGATTTCCACCTAAAACTTAATCAAAGCAATTTAGCTTTCTACTTATAATCAGTAGATAACAAGGTTCTAGGACTGCTTAAAAGAAGTAAATAAAAAATTAAATATATGCATCACTTTAAATCTCATGGAAATCTCATTCAATATGGATAAAATTATAGGAAGCCAATGCACCATACTACTTTCATTAGAAACTCTATTGCCTACTTCCCAAATACAAAGTGTCCAAAGTTATACCACCATACGTGACAAATATAAAAGAAAAGAACAAAGCCAAAAAAACAGATAGCCTTTTGAATACAGAAATTTCTTCCAGCAAAACCTAAATAGAGGCCACTAGTAAATTTCTTATTTCTTGGTCAGCTATGAGGTTTGGCAGAGCAAAGGGTGGAAATAATAATGCAAACCTTCAAAGGAGTTGTTGTGGATAAAGAAGCATCCTCCCAGAGATATTTTGCAAGCATGGCTGATAGTTCTTCAGTAATCCATGATATCCATATTTTATGGGCCTTGATACAAAGACGACGCAAATTTCTTCTAAGGTCATTCAATTTTGTGTTATCACCTAGGTCCTGTGATTGAGGCTTTATACTAACCCCTCTTGTAGGAAGCTGTCTTACAGAATTGCTTAGAACAGAATTATCAAAATCTGTCATGAAATATCTGAAAATCGAGGATCCCTTTCCTGACACTGCAGAATTATTCTGCACAAACCACAGCCGGGGTGAACCAAGAATCAGAGGAATTGAATCTGAATGAAAACTAAAAGCAACTAAAAGCCTTCCCACGAAAAGAGCCCTTTCCACTATAACAGGGGGTTGTAATGTCTGGTTATCATCTGTTTGTGGTGTCTTCTCAATCTTCATTTCTTTAATCAAAGTTGCTGAGAGACTTGATAGATGCTCTTCGGCCTGTCCTACCAGTGTCGATATACAATCAAAGCATTGCTCTTGCAAGTAAGGTGCTAATTCTTCTACCCTTGAAGAAGATCTATCTGCGAGTAGAAAACTTATCAGATCTTTAAGTATATTCTTCAACCCTTCATCTATCGTATCTTTGATTTCACTCACTTCAGTTCCAAAGTAAGAATCAAGGCAGCCAAACCAGTCTTTGTCATTAGTCGACATAAATCTAAATGCTATCCCACGATTCCTATGATCGCATTCAACACCCTTTGCAACCCCTTTCTCAGTTGACCAACGCCCACTAGCTGTTGATCTTTGTGAAAAGATTTGAAAATCTTTGTAAATTGTAGACGTCACTATTGCTGCAACACATTCCTCAAACTTGATTTTCTTGCTTAGCTCTACAAATCCTGACTCAATTATATGTTTCATCCTACTAACAAAGATGCCTTCAAAAAGCTCATCCCAGAGACTTTTCGGCTCTTTCAAAACAAGTTCACATAGACACTGCCATGGCGAATCAATCTTGGAACCGAAAACACTTTTGAGCCATTCCAAGCTCCCCTCAAAAGCGTCCTGACAATCCAACGTCTCTCTAATCTGACAGCCAATCTCTACAAGCTCTCTACCGCTGTTGACGATGTCAATCAAATGCTTACCCCCAATCCTATCCGCGCAAACAATATCATCCGCGCATGACTTAAGCCAAGACACGCATGACTCAGCTATAAATTCACCAGGCAACATCACCATCGTAGAATCCAGCTTCTCCCTATGAGATTTCCACAGCTGCACTTCGTTTTCTGGATTCGGTATACCACCAAACAACTGTGATCCCGGGGGCACAGACAGCACAGTCTTGTAAAACAAGGGCAGATCATTCAACACCTCCAAGAAGAGTTCGCCAACTTGACAAAGAGTCACCTGTATAATCCTCACCACGCTACAAAGCACGGAACCGGCAGTGGCCACTGGATCTTCAACTCCAGAACCCTGAGATCCCAATTTCTGCCGCAACCACGACCTCCTTGTCTCGAGAAACAGCGAAAACAGCTGCTTGGGGGCAAGCTCGTCGATGACAGCAACAGCAGCCAATGCAACTGCATAGGACTCAATCCCTAGACCCTGCTCCAGCAACCGCTCCCTGCTCCTCTGTGAAATCTGCCCTCGGAAATTCTCCACCAGCTGCCATTGGTGCCTTAGCAAGGGGAATGATTTCTCCAGAAGCTCCTCATTCTTCTCCACCAACAGACTGTAAACCTCCTTGGCCCTAAGATACCTCCCAGCAGCTTCTAGAAACATGTGTTCATCCAAGCAACCCCATATATTCTCCGCTGTATCAACCAAATACTTAACCCTACTGCCGATCCCATACAATTCCCCCTTTTTCTTCTTTTCTCCGATCACCTGCAGGGCCACGCCCCATTTGTTTATGTTTAACATCCTTCAAATTCTTGATCTAAAATTTCACGTTCTTTATCTAAAATTTCGGGTTCTTTAAGATTTCATTTCTGTGGCTGAACATCTTAAATAGAGTAATATGAATTTTCTGCGTACCTGGGGAGTTAGGGGGGCCGCCTCGGAGACGGCTCTGTTGAGAGATCTGAAACCGTTCTCGATGTCAAGGATGTTCAGCGAAACCGCCTGGCAAGATTTCTTCATGAGGAGGATGGAATCGGCGGATTCGATGAGATCACGGTAGCTGGTTCCGACCAGCTGCCGGAGCTCCTCCTGCTTCTCGCGGATTTCCTTCCTCGTCTGGGCTTCCACATCACGGATCTCCGCGATGCTGCGGGTTTCGAACAGGGATTCAGCATTGCGCATGCCGGCATCCGGGATGTTCTTTTGCTGAAACCTTCCCCCTCTCATGGCTCTAATCTGACCTCCTTCGATCTGTGAAATTAACAATTCGATATGGAACACAGTTCAAAAGTGCAGCTCTCGCATGGGTGCAGCTGAGGGGCCTCGAACCAGTGATCTTCTGATCTGGATTCTTGAAGACGGAGGTCCATTAAACATGTTTGATCTGAAACTACATGATTTGTAAGTGTTTGGTGATTCGAACGTCCGAACTGCGTCTAGATTATCTTCGCACCTACTTGTTTGGCCTCCTCCTTATAGAGAGAAATGCCTTTGCAACATTCCATATTTGTCGTGCTTTCGGGAGAGATTCGGTTCTTACAGACTTATTTTTATTGTCTTTTTTACTCCTTTTAAATGAAGGTATTGTAATTTAATGTCTTATTAGTGTTAAGAATAGTTACTATGGGGTGTTATTTGTTTGTAAATATAGATTGGTTAAGTGATTTTATTCAAAAATATATGAAGTAAAATCATTTATGCTATTTTGTAAGGAGATAGATGTTCATTCTTACTGAGGTAAAAATTTACTTTTTATCAAAATAAAATTAGAATTTGATTTCAATTTATATTGTAATAATATGAAAGTTGAGGATACAAAATGATGGTCATATGTTTTAAGTAACATTTAATCTTAATCTTATCAATAGAACAAAATACTATTTTTTCGCAATTTAACTTCTAACATCAGAGAAAAGTTACAATAATTTATAATATAGTGTGAAGTTTTTTTTTAAATATTGATGGTAGAATTTATCATATCATTGTTGCCAAGGGTTAGAGAAATGATCCTCTCTCAGTTTATTGATGATACTCTCCTTTCGAGAGTAGCAGTCACTATTATAGCCTGTAGATTTAAAAGTGTCTTTGATTACTTCCTCAATGATTATGACAGTAAGATCAAAAATTTTAAAAGTCATATCTATGTTTTGAATATATTTTTAAAGCATCTTATTTAGATTTCAAGAATTTTGAGATTCCCATGTGTAGAGAAATTGTCATCATCCAAGTACAAGGAATACTCATTTCACTTCATAATCCTTCATCCTAAATATGGAATCCTATCTTGGAAAAAATGGGAAAGAAACTAGTAATGGGGTGCAAGATGGTTGAATCTTATTAGGAAAATTTCTCCCATAAAGTCTTTCCTTTCATCCTTTCATATTTATTATTGTTTCTTGCTTCTTGCTTCTTGTTTCTTGCTCCTAAATTCATTTAATCAAACAGTGTATAATTCAAGCTTATAAAGATAGTGGAAGAATTTACATCAAGGATCCAACATTATGAATATGGCCATAGGTGCAAAAAGTTTATGGAGGTTGGCCATAGGCCACTTGACTTGATGGAAAGAAATTATTTTCAGGAAATATTTCACAAGAACTAGAAAAAGGTGTTTGGACAAGCCTCTCTTTGAACATAAACAATCTATAATATGGAATCTCCTAAAAGTCATTGCAATCTTGTCTAGTCCAAACTTTATTGCGTCCCTCGAAACGGACATTCAATTAATTTATGGACTAATGGAGTTCTTAGGCTCCCCCCCACCCTATGAAAGAAATTGAAGGACTAACCCCTCTCATGAACAATATCCATGTATCAAAAACAACTAAATTAGTTGATATCTTATAATGATTTAATGATGATTCATGGAAAGGATGGAAAAAGTTACAGTATGTTGATCTCTCTCAGGATTAGATTAAACTATTTTTCAAGCACCTTGCAAGACATGTCCCTCTTCACAAAGATCTTTTAAATGAGCATAGATGTGGGAATGAAGAATATCCAATAAAAGTGAACTGTTCTTCTCTTCCTTTGGATTTCTCAATTCCTTGTAAAGGGGAAGTTTGGAATAAAATCTTGGGTCAGGTGGGCGGGGCCTACCCCAAAAGTTAATCTATGTTGTTGGACTCTAGTTCATGAGAAATTATTGATCAATGAAATTTTGCAAAAAAATAGGCATTCAAGGGCCCTTTAGATATGTTTGTTATGTAGTGAACACATGGGTCAATTTTACATATTTTTCTAGAATGTAGTTTCACTATCCAAGTCTGGGAAAATTGCTTAAAGGAGTTACACCTTTTGGCCTCTCTTCCTCAAAGTTAGAACGATATCTTTCTAAACCGGTATAAGGGATGTAATGGATATTTTCACAAAAATCCTATCTTCCTCAAATTATGGACAATTATGTCTAATTTTTTTATGTTGGGAAATTTAGCTTGCAAGAAATAAACAAACCTTTGAGAATCAAAAAATCTCCCATACCAAAGACACTACACTTGCATGTAGTCTAGTTGTTGAAGCTATTCAAATCTCAGGGATAAAAATATATGAATTTCTGTAACACCCTCCCCCCACATTTACCCAAGCTAACCGGTCCACCGGGGTAAACATGTGATGAAGAGTTACTATGATATGATTCAACTCCCCATGAACACTTAAGGAAGTGGAATCGACATGACAAGACCAATCTGACCTTCCTTAGAAACTAGAAAACCTTCAAGTGCCAATCAACCCCTTCAGGTGTCCAACCCCTGAGAGAACTTGCTTTTTCATTGACCTAGAGCCTCAATCGCTCCCATGACAAGGCATGCATGCGACTGGGACCCTTCAGTCGCTCCCACAATAAGGCATCCATGCGACTGTGGCCTTTTTCTGGTAGTTCAGTGCCAGCGACCCTAGATTCTGTGTCACTCTTTCAAGGCCAGGACTTAGGCCACTGCCCAAAACTTCATGAAACTTCCAAAAATGATAAATAACATTGAAACAAGGTTACTAATGCAAACACTTAAACGAGGACTTGATCTAACCCCTATTATCCATAACATGCATTTCATCAAACATATCATAAACATGAAATCTACAGGTCATAGCAACATATATGAACATACGAATCTCATGCTTATCTGAGAATCATCAAAGAGGATTGATATCTCCTCACAATAGCTACATTATTATCTATTGGGTCATTCATTCATTAAAATTTCATATACTAACCAAAACACGATGAAATCCATACATCATAACTGTCATAAAACATGGTTAGAGATATATCAATGAGGAAACAACCATTGAACCGCATAATATCAAGCACATTGACTCATACCAAAGGAAAAGGAGCTCTTATTAACATATGCAAATCCAACCAAGTCAGGGACTTCCACGTACCACCTAACCATAGATTGGGATGAACCAAATCTCTCTTTCAACCAATCACCCTTGTGCCATATTCTAAGCATGAATGTGGAATCTCATGAAATAAATCAAACAAAACCAAACTAGGGCTTCCAGAGGCCAAACCACCTCAACCCTCAACCAATGATTCCACCTCACGATTGGACATCACTAACCATCACCAGATCGGTCTCTACCCAAGCTGCTTAGGGCTCGAGAGCATTTGTTCCAACCAAGGCTCTAAGACTAGTAACTCAACCCACAGTTGTTGTCGAGCTCCAGAGCATTTGTCCAACCAGGCTTCCAGGACTAGTAATTCAACCCACCAAGGGCTCTAGAGCATTTGTCCAACCAAGTCTTCCAGAACTAGTAAATCAACCCAAGTTGTTACAAGGCTTCTAGAGCTTTTGTCCAACCAAGGCTCTAGGAACTAGTAACTCAACCCACAACCATAAGGAACATGAGAACCAACCAGAAAATAAGAGGAAAGAAACCCACAACACCATGGTTATCCAGGAAATGGTAAGGCTAGGTAAAACCATTTTCAATCCAGGCAATCCTCCATGCCAATGATAAATCATAACCAAGAAAGCACATGCATGTGCCATGCATGCTAAAACTAGCAAGGAAATCATACACGCAACTTGATAACTACAAGCAAAACTTGTTGTAGTTGTTGATCCTAATGTCCTCTTGCGCTTTCCTACTCTTCCTTTGCCTTCTTACTCCAAATCCCAAGTATGCCACACTCCAAGAGTGCTCCAAGAAAACTCTAAGTGTCTAAGAGTATGAGAGAGAGAGTAGAAAATGAGAGCTCCCAAACTGAACAGACAAAAAACTAACACCAACCAAAAAATTGTGAATTGATCCTCATAAGCCTTTTTATCAACGAGGCATCCATTTTCTCATTTTCCTTATTTTTTCCTTCACTTTACTCCTCACGTGCAACTTGTGACCTTTTCACCTTCATTTTCTCCTATTTTCCATTATTTTCATAAATAAAATGCCAATAAATGTCTCATGCCTTTCCAAAGCCATTGGCATTGTCTTTGCTAATTTCCATAGCCATTAATTAATCAAAAGTGGTCCCTGACACTTTGTTTTTGCCTCACATAAGCTTGGAATACGTGTCCCATGACCTTGGTTATTATTTTTCCTTTATTAACTTTATTACATGGATTTTTTTACCAAGGTTGTTACAAAACCCTCCCCCTTCGGGGAACATTGTCCTCAGTGTTCAATGACACCTACAACCAACAAGATAGTTGAAAAGCAAAACATACTGCCCATGGAGCTTTATAACTCAGCTCATTGCAGTATTTACAATGAATAACCTACTGAAAGCAAACCAACATGGCAATCATAACGACATGACAACCATACCGCTTATTGGAGATTTATAAAACAGCTCATGACGGTATTTACATCCATATACATATATACATATACCAAAACACCACACCAAAACATATACCAAAAGACATCTGCTCAACCATCGAATAAATAAGGATACATAACTCACATTTGATCATCAATCTCCCATGTAGTTTCATCGGGACCAAAGTGCTTCCACTACACTTTAACTTGCTTGATTGCTTGGTTCCAAAGCATGAGCATATTTCTCTACAGAATTCACTGAGGTTCTTGCTGGAATTTTCCTTCTGGCTCCATCTGCAATACAGACCAATCAATCACATGATCAACATCTTTAACATACTTCTTAAGCAATGACACATGGAAAACATCATGGACTTTCATTGTCGGAGGCAATGCAAGTTGATAGGCTAATAGTCTGATCCTTTCAAGAATATTGAAAGGTCTATAAAATCGAGGTACCATCTTGGCACATGATCCAATCCTCAAGGAGATATTCTTCGGCTTGATGTACAAATACACTTGTTTCCCAACCTAAAACTCCTTAAACATCATGTTCTGATCTGCGTAACTTTTTTTCCTATCATGTGTTGCCTTTAAATTCTTCTTCATGACCTTTATTCTCATTCCATCTTTGTCAAGATGCCTGGTCCTATCAATACCTTGTTCACTAGATCACTCCAACTAATGGGAGTATTACAACTTTGCCCATACAGTGCCTCGAACAGTCTCATCCTCAGTGACTCTTGATAACCATTATTATAAGAAAACTCAACCAACAGAAGGTACTCCTCCCATATCCTTTGTTGATGCATCATATACATCCTCAACATGTCCTCTAATATCATGTTGACCTTCTTTGTTTATCCATCTATTTGTGGATGATAAGTTGTAATGAAGGCCAACTTTGTACCTAAACCTTCAAATAACTCTTTCCAGAACCTAAAAGTGAACTTAGCATCCCTGCCTAACACAATCTTCCTTGGGACACCATGTAACCTCACTACATCTCTGATGAAAACTTGTGCTACATCATTAACTGAATATGTAGACTTCACTAGAATGAAGTGCACTACCTTAGTCAACCTGTCAACCACAACCATGATAGAATCATGTTGTCTAGATTTCCTCGACAAACCTATAATGAAATCCATGGAAATGATCTCCCATTTCCACTTTGGAATAAGAATCGACTGTAGTAATCCACTTGGGTGCTTACATTCTGCCTTTACCTTTGACAATCCAAGCATCTAGCCACAAACTCTGTCACTTCCTTCTTCAACTTCAGCCAATAATATAACTTCTTCACCATTGACAATGTCTTCTAATATCCTAGGTGACCTGAATATGGCTTAGCATGAAATTCCCTCAAGATAATATTCTTTAGTTCATTGTTGTCTGGTACATATATCCTACCCCCTAAATCTGACCAAACCATTTGTTGTGAGACGATATTCCACATCATGATCATTTGTACCCTGTTGTAACTTGTGCATAAGCTCCTTATACCTATCATTCTGGTGTCCTACCTATAAGATCTGATCCTATAAATCTGTCCCATAGGAGCTCATAGTTGTTATATGGTTTACTTGTACTCTCCTGCTAAGAGCATCTACTACCCTGTTTTCTTTCCCTTTTATGTACCTGATCTCAAAGTCGAACTCACTGATCGTGGCCAACCATCTAGTTTTCTTGGCATTTATATTCGGTTGGTCAAACAAGTATCTCAATCCATTTTGATCACTCATCAATAAAAACCTCCTACCAAAAAGATAGTGCCTCCACATCTTCAAAGCATGGATGATCGTTGTCAACTCAAGATCATGTGTCAGATAATTATGCTCATGCACATTCAGTTTCCTTGATTAATTACATACTTCCTGTCCTTCCTGCATAAGGACTCCATTAAGTCCTCTCTTGCAAGCATATGTACATACCACAAACTCTTCGTCTGGGTCTATAATCTTCATAACTGGAGAAATTGTCAACAATTGCTTCAACTACTCAAAATTAGCTGCACATTCCTCTGCCCATTCAAATTTCTTACCTTTCCTTTGCAACAATGCAATAAGATAAGCAACTTGTGAGAATTTTTTGATGAACCTCCTGTAATAGTTTGCTAATCTCGTGAATGATCTTACCTCATCCACATTCCTAGGAGCTTTCCACTCCATGATAGCCCTTATTTTTTTTGGATCCACCACTATGCCTTCCTTGGAAACCACATGTCCCAAGTAGTGTACCTCTGTTTGACATAAACTGCATTTAATGAGCTTATCATACAATTGATGTGCTCTCAACAATCTCAATACCATTGCTAAATGTTTGGCATGTCCCTCCTCATTCTTAGAATATACCACAATAGCATCAATGAATACAATAACAAACTTGTCCTAATAAGGACATAGTGCACTATTCATCAAGCACATAAAAGTAGTTGGAGCATTAATCAATCCAAATGAAGCTACAACAAACTCATAATGCTCATACCTAGTCCGAAAATCAGTCTTGTGGATATCCTCTTCCTTAATGCGTACCGGATGGTATCATGATCTCATATCAATCTTCAAGAACATTGTTGCTCCCTTTGACTAATCAAATAAGTCATCAATCATCGACAACAGATACCTATTCTTGATGGTCACTTTGTTCAACTATTTGTAATTAATGCACAACCTGAGAATACCATCCTTCTTCTTCACAAACAACATTGGTGCATCCAAGGTGGTACACTTGGCCTAATATATCCCTTGTCAAGCATTTCCTTCAACTACAACTTCAATTCCACTAACTGTGGTGTGCTCATCTTGTATGGTGCCTTTGATGCTAGTGCTGCACTTGGTACCAAATCAGTAGAAAAGTTCACTTCCCTATGAGGCGGTAACTCTAAAATCTTTATTTGGAACACATCCTGAAACTGTTTTAAAAATGGATACCTCCTCAAGACATCCACATCCTCAACTTCCTTACATGTATAATTAGAAATATGCACTACGAATAACACACACCCTTTCCTGTGACTGCACTTCACTTGCATAGTTGTCACCATTCTAAATGATGTTTCCTTCTTCTTACCCTACAATATTCTTTATTCCTCATTGTCATCCAAGCACTCAATGGCCTTGTCAAAACAATCCACTTTGGTCCTATGAAGAAACAACCAGTACATACCCAAAATCATATTATATGATCTCAACAGCAGTACATTCAAATGTGTTGAGGTAGTCATACCATTCAACTCAAATGCACAAGCTCTTACCTAATGATGAACTATTTTCTTTGTACCTATAGCCAACTACACTAACCAAGATTTTGCATGCACTTCTTTATTCAAACCACACTTATCGATTAGGTTTGCATTAACATAACTATAATTAGATCCAGGGTTAATCAAAATAGAAACAAATTGATCGCAAAGCTTATCATCCATCTCGATAATAAATTCCTAGTAATTTTCCTTATTGTTATCCAGCGCTGCATAAATCCGAGGAATACTATGTCCAACATCCCCCACTATTTGTGCCTCTTGAGCATTATATATCTGCGATCTACCACCCTCATGTTGTGGACAATTTATTTTGTAATGCTCTCCTCCACAAGTCCAACATTACAAGGGCATCCTACCATCACCCTTGTTCTTCTCCTCAGACTGAAATCCATGTACTCTATTAGATGCATTAAACTTCTTAGGCGGTGTTGCATTCTCTTTGTTACCTGTGCCTTGAGGTCTTGTTCGCTTCTTATCCCATTTTCATTTATTCTCATCATTACCTTTCCAATCCTGCTTAGTTTCAGATCTCTACTTTGATTTCTCATAACAATGCTTTAGATTTATGATGGCTTCCTCTAATGATCTAGGCTCATCAAACTCAATCCTATCCTTGAATGCTACTAGCAACCCACTGATGAATATTTGAATCTTGGCCTTCTCCTCCTTGAGGTAAGACACGTATCTCAATAACTCCAAAAATCTACTAGTGTACTCCTCATTGGTCATAAATCCCATCTTCAGCTCATAGAATTATTTTGCCCTGTCATCATAGTATCTCTCTGATAGTCACTTCTTCCTGAAAAGTCTCTCGAACGTAATCCAAGTCAACTTCTCTTCATGAATACCTCTGACATTCTTTACATCTTTCCACTAGATGTTTGCTTCACCTCTAAGATTGAATGTAGTTATTCTGGCCTTCAAGTTCTCTGAGTAATCGTGCAATCTGAAGAACTCATTCATCCCAAGCAACCATGCCTTTGCATCCTATGACTTCTTCATTTCCCCATCAAATGTAGATGCCTTTGCTTTCTTGAACTCATCTCGCAATTATCCCCTATCACTCCTCCTGTAAGGATGATAACGATGATGACCATGATACATGTCTGAACCAGAACTAGAGTAGATTCCATGTCCATTGCCTTGCCTATTAGGTGTATCCAAGAACCTGCCATCTCTAACCATGTCATTTCTATCCAAGCTACCATATTCTCCATTATACCTATCCTCTTGTCCATGACTGATTCTAAGTGGTCATTGTCTCTACAAGTCTGACAATCTCTGAAGAATCACCACATTGACCTCTGCTTGTTTCTCCTATGCCCTAGCAAGTCTCTCTTATGATTGAATGATTCATTCAGTATCTTATTTGCAACTCCTTATTTATTCCCTCAAACTTCTCAAAGTGTTTGTTATGTCAGGAGAATATCCCTCACCATGCTACTCATACGATCTATAGGGAGAATCTCGTGAACTGTAGTCTACCATTTTGCTAGCATCTTTGATCTTCTCTTCCTGCAAGGTATATCATGTTAGCTAAATCAAATTATAAACAAACCAATGTACCTCAGTGTACTTCAGGGGAGGATATCTCGTCTGTAAGATCAACCAAATTAGCACAATACATGTATAATCATAATCATCATAGTATATAAACATCATCTCAATCATCATCCCAGTTACCATGCATGATGCCACAACTACACATCAACTAGACACAATGCATGCATAACAACATATGTATGACACACATGCACAAACAATACATATAACCACTGACATGCATTCAGGATGGACACATCTTGACAACAACACCATTTTGCATGACATCACAACAGTAACCATGGCCACCACCATGCATACACAACAAGCACATAGACCACAAGCATAAGGACACATATGCAACTGACATGTACACATGAAAACACATTCAACCAAGGAGGATAGAAACCAGACATCACCCAAGGAGAACGAAAACCAAACATCACCCAAGGAGAATTGAACCATGCTCTGATACCATTATGTAACACCCTCCTCCCACATTTACCCAAGCTAACTGGTCCACTAGGGTAAACATGTGACAAAGAGCTACTATGATATGATTCAACTCCCCATGTATAGTTAAGGAAGTGGAATCGACATGACAAGACCAATCCAACCTTCCTCAGAAGCTACAAAACCTTCTTGAACCAACCAACCCCTATAGGTGTCCAACCCCTGAGAGAACTTGCTTTTTCACTGACCTAGAGCCACAATCACTCCCATGACAAGGCATGTGATGAGCCTCATTATTGGGTAATTATATGGGCCTTAATTGGCCTTAATTCACCTCCTAGCTTAGTCAAACCCACTATTCTCACAACTTATTGCATACTTTGGATTATATTTTGTTTATGAGATGAGTTAGAGTTGGATATTTTGCTTTGTGGTCTACTGTGCATGTAATGTAGGAATAAAGGATAAAAGCAAGGAAAAATGCAGGAATAAAGGAATAAAGGGTAAAGGCAAGGAACTGTGGCAAAGACCCGGGTAAAAAACTGAATGGGACAAGGGAGAGTAATTATAGGAGGTAAATCCTCCTCATTTACCACCCCTCCATTCGAATACTCCTCCATCAGCTCAGAGTGCAAACAATGATCACTTTGAAGACTAGAAGACAGTGGAGCAAGTGAAAGTGACAGAAACCAGTTTATCTTGAGTGGGGAGCCTAACCTCCCTAATTCGAAGGAAATCGTTGGAGACTTCAGATGTATAAATAGATAGGCTTAGGACCTCAATAGGATTCAAATTCTTATTGTAAAACTCTGCTTTATTTTTGAGCTACAAGACATGTGACAGTTTGTTATGTAATCTATGCTTTTGATAATGAGAATGAGTTTCGTTTTGAGCCAGCTCTGAGTTAACTCAGAGGGCTGAAGCTCTTGGGTTAGGGCCCAACCCAAGCAGCCAAAGCTCCTCTTTACTGTACATGTATGCTAGCATAGATTCATGGTTTTCATTGTTCATTTTCTTAAGTAGCTTTCTGGTTCTGTTCATTTGCTTAAATACATGTATTTTCATTACAGTAGCATAGAGCAGATCGAACGTGCTTAAGTTTACTTCCATTTGTGCCTTCTTTCAGTTCACAGGGTAGCTAGAGGAAAAAGATCACCATAAGGTTGTGTGCAGGTGTCTCGGCCTCATCTCCTCCCTCTGGGACCATGACTTGAGGAAGAGACCCTTCAACAACCCCCAAAACACAGGTTTCTGGTTCTCGCATGAGCTATTGAGTTTGTAGTTTGATGCAGTTACTTGTCCACCCTCACTGGTTTCTCTGTCGTTTTTCATTTGAAACCGCCTTCAGCACGTTCTTCATGCATCATTTCATTACCGTCCGCTCCACAATAAACCTTCCCAATCATCGTCTGGTTCATTTGTTTATCCAACTGTCGCCTCGCATGAAGTCTTCCACTTACTTCACTTTAAGTCTCCACCGTCGATCTGCCTCGCTTGATCTGACGACTATCGCGTCACCTGATTGTAGGAATTCCCACTGTAGATCAACAGATTATGCAATAGGGTAAAGCAAAATATAGATCTACTTCTACAACAAACTTTGCGGAAGCTTAATTGAATTAAGCAAGATCAATGAGAACACATATAACTGAGAATGAGAAATCAATCACACATAACATAGAAGAAATAACCTGGGGAAAGCCTCAACCTAAAACCCCAATCTCTGTATTATCATATAAGTGGAAGTCTTGTTCAAGTTACAAAAAGAATCAACTCTCAAGCTATCCTGCTCTCTCTGCAATCAAATAATGTTGCTCACAGACAGTCAAAGGCTCTCACAACCTTCTCCTCTGCCCTCCAAGCCTCCTATTTCCTTGTGCAGTTTTTCCTGGGGTCCAGTGCTTCCACTTGTGTGAATTCCCACCTCACACTGCTCACTTGGTTCAGAAATAACTACACAAACCGGAAGGAGATGAATCCTTCTGCGTGGATGAGTTTCCTTTATAGGAAAAATTCATCCAACTGATAGTACACTATCCCTCCTTTGATCTCAATTGGGTCTCTGTCTGAACTGACATGCATGAGTTATTTATCAGAGAATATTCAGTTATATGAAGTGTGGCAGTTACATGCATGCAAGCATTAACTAACTGAACTCACAATTAATTCAACAAACTGTTTGAATTAATCTAACTGGACTTGACTAAGTTAATTGAGACAACTAATTACAACTCAATATTACAACTCATCCTTATCTCTTTAACTCATGGATAAATTCCTCAATCAATGGGATAATTGTTGCATGTCCCCACATAGACTTCATGTTTGATTTTCTACAACTAATTAACTCAAGATGAATTAATTAATTATTTTAAAATAACTGCTAAGATCAAATTCAAATTTTTACTTCTCTATTTTAATTCAAGGACTAACTAAAATAGGAATCCATCCTGAAATGTTATTTATAGCAATGTTATTTTTAGCACTTCCATTTTTCATTCCTTGTTGTTATGTCCAACACTGGTATCTGAACTGTTATTTATAGCAGTGCTATTTTTAGGACTTTATTTTTAGCATTTCTTGTTGCCATTTTCAACACTGATCCCCAACTAGCTTGGCCGATCTCCACCGTTGATTTGTCTAGCCTGATTCAACGGCTATCTCGCAATCTCACGCGGATTCTTGCACAACCGTTATCCGCCCGAGAGCACGCGGGAAAAGTGGTTTTCTCATGCTACGTGTCACGCAGTTAGGCTAATCGTGTGAAATTTCAAAATACAACTTACAGCCTTGAGGGCGCACAAGAAACTACTTACCGTCTTCGAAACCCGCTCCATCATTTCTGCACGTTTCTTTTTTCCGCGATATGATCTACGCCGTCCATCCTTCAATTAATCCTGTCCATCCATCTCTTGACTTAATATCCGTGATAAGATCTCCGTAGTTCATCATGTACGTTCATCCAGTTCGCCCATCTATCCACTTAACCTCTGCGATAAAACCTCAGTTGTTCATATTGTGCATTCACCCTGTTCATCCATCTAGTCACTTAAGCCTTCATGACAAGATATCCGTCGTTCATCTTCTGTTTGTTGGCTGATCCAATGGTTCTTATGCCGTATTGCTTCCTTACGTCCTCCTTTCACTGATTTCGACCTCCGATTGCTTTTCCGCTTGAAAACCAATTTAGCTTAAGTTTCTTTACTTACACCTTAGTATAGTTTGATGCTCTTTACCTCTGCAACTTAGATAGCAACATTAGGTTAGTGATTGATTTAGCAATTTTGCTTAGCATAGTTGTTTAATTGGTTAATTAGGTTATGGTTTGGTTTTGCATTACATGTTGTTTTCTTCATTACTGCAGTAGAGTAGCTTTCTTTTAGAATAGATTTGCTCTTCTTCCATCAAAGAATTAAGCTTCTTCTGACCCTATAGAAGTCTGGCTTGGAACCCCTCGGGTCTCTTTCCAGATGAGCAGTGACAACAGGCAATACCTTCACTTTTACTTGTGCATATAGCACTGTCACCTCCAAGTTTGTACGAACCCCGAGTTGATAAGTAAAGCTGGTAGCCCTGGGAGTTGCAGCATTCTTGTCGCAATACCTAGGCTCATCACTTTTTGGTGTCGTTGCTGGGGAGGTGTCTAAGTAGAATGTGATTACTGCTTTCTTCTATTTTTAGTCTCCAATTTTCTTCCATTAGTTTATTTCCGCAAAAGTATTCTAGTTTCTTCCTTTCTTTCAGTTGTCATTATATGTTTTCCTTTCCATTCTACAAGTAGAATTTCAATTCAGCAAGTAGTTTCTTTGTTAGTAGCTTCCTTTCTTTCATTTGTCATTATGTGCTTTCCTTTTCATTCTATAAGTAGAATTTCAATTCAACAAGTAGTCTTTTTCTATCAGTAGTCTTCCTTCAATCAACAATTTCATTCTGCGAGTAGAATTTCAATTCAGAAAGTAATTTTTCTTGCTAGTGGTTTTTCATTCAATCAACAATTTCCTTTCTGCAGAGTACTTTCCAGCTTAAAAATTAAAAAATAAAAATAAAAATCTTACAAAAACCAACCCAAAAACGTTTCCCTTCATGCCTCGTAGGAATAGGGACAATTAAGGGAAATTCTTGTCAAATACCCCCCTTCCATGCAACAGCCAACCTTCTCTCTTCTTCAGTGACGGTGAATTGGAAGACCCTTTAGGTGAGCAACCTTACATATTTGAGGAACCTATAAGGGAAGAAGAAGAGGAAGAACCCATTCCTACTGAACCAATGGCTGAAAACCAAAATGACAGAGGAAATAGAAAGAGAATTGAGGGTGCCTTCCCCATCAAGGAAACCAATGGGGACACTAAGATGAAGAATATAAGCCCCTATGCTCTACCTCATTTCCATGGCCTAACCACAGAGGACCCTGACACTTTCCTATTTGAGTTTGTTGTTATATGTCGAACCTATGACTATACATATGATGAGCAAAAGTTAAAACTATTTCCATCTACCCTCAAGGATGCAGCATTGCGCTGGTTCATGGGTTTACCTGGAGATAGCATCACAAATTGGGCTTAGATGCAACATGCTTTTAACAACAAATATAGGGACTATTGTAGGTCAAAGGACACTAAAGAAGAGATTTTCAGGATGACCATAGGCTAGGATGAATCCTTAGAAGACTATGAAGAAAGATTCCAGCTCAGTTACAAAAGGGTCGGGTGCACACTTGACCCTGAGTCACTAAAGCTGGTCCTACTTAGAGGAGTAAGGGAGGATCTTCTGGATACCTTACATATGATAGCAGGAGGAGATATCTACCAATTACCCTATGAGGATATTAAGACTGTCTTTAGAAACCATTCTAGGTCAACTAGGAAAAAGGGTAGGGGTAGTCAACCTATGGCTAGTACATCATCCTCCAACTTATCCATCAAGGGTGAAATTGGAAATATGCTAGAAGATTTCAAAAGTGATATGTTGCAAACCCTTGCCTTGCAATTGGACACCATGAAAATCAAAAGGAAGCAAGAGGAGGCAGAGAGAACCTTGGCCATCTTTTGTCCTAGATGCACCAGGAGGCATCCTAGGAATGAATGTCCATTGAACTGTATTAAGATTTGCTTAATCTGTGAAGAAAATCACTCCATCTACAAGTGCCCTTCTTTATCCGGACTCAAAGTTGTATATCAAGGAGCTGAAGGGGTCACTGAGCAGCTTCGCTATATCAACCAAAGGAGACCTCCTGGGCCTAAACCATACCAACAGGGTATGCAAAGGTCATCCCATGCATATTACAATCCCGACCAAACCACAACTATACCTTCTTAGGGACCCCTTGCGCATCCTTCTTGGTCTACACCCCCTCCTTGTTCCTATGCATCTTAATATCATTCCCAGCCAGCCAACCAGTCATTTCAACCTTATGTTCAACCACAACATCAGTGGAATACCCCACTCTAGGGGTGGAGGCCCCAATTCAACAATGTTCCAGCCCTATTGCCTCCACCACCTACCCAACCACAACTCCTACACTCTGCTACACCCAAGCAACCTCAGATGCCTGCCGAGCCAAATCCAAACCCAAACAATAGGTAGGCTTAGCAAGTATACAGTGGAGAGACATCATACCCAGGTTATGTTGTAGAAATCTAGGAGATCAACCTAAGATCTGGGAGAATTCTCCTAGACAACCAACCTACCTCTCCACATAGGGAGGTTGAGGAAGAAAGAGAGGAAAGAAACCTTAAAGTAAATCCACCATTTCCTGAGAGATTAGCCCAACCACTCCAGCCTACCCCAGAAGAAACTGAACTTCTGGGAGAATTGAAAAATCTATGTGTAAAGATCCCCCTTCTCCAGGCAATAAAAGATGTTCCCATTTACAATTAGTTGATTAAGGAGAAATTCTTCAAGCATCCATGAAGAAAAAAAGGGATGCCCCTACCATTAATGTCATTGGCCAACTGTGTGACTTAATGCTCAGGCAGGTAATATGTCCAAAATATTTGGACCTTGGAAGCCCTGTAGTAGATGTGCACATCAATGACACCATTGTCCCACACACTCTGATTGATCTTGGGGCTGCCATTAATGTGATGACCAAGGACACCATGCTCAAGCTCAACCTCCAAGGGTCATTGAAAAAGACCACAACGGTTCTGCAACTTGCAGACCGTTCCATAGTCACCCAGGAGGGAATTGTGGAGGATGTGATGGTCTCCATTGACTCCTGGGAGTACCCTACAGATTTTATAGTTCTCCAACCTAACGCTAAGCTTACTGGTTACCCTCTCATCCTTGGGAGGCCATGGCTGGCCACAACTGATGCTTACATTAGTTGCAGAGCTGGGAATATGACCATCAAGAATGGGCATATGTCCAAACAATTAGTCCTATACCCTCTTGCTCAACCTTCTCTAGAGCATGATTTACCTTTATGGTTGGAGGAGGAAGAAGATGAGGTTTATTCTGCCCAACTTTATGTTTCGTAAGCAACCATAGGAGGAGAACAACAAGATGAGGATGACTTAATTGAACACCTGCTCCAAAGTCCAACTCCTAGTTTATTACCATTAGAAGAAGAAGTAAGGGAAACCCAGAACAATCATCCATTTGACTTATGCTTGGCCAATTCCAACCCACTCCATGTCAAAACCATAGAATTTGGCCGAGAGAAAACTTTGAAAATTAATCCATCTCTTTCTGCTTTAGAAGAGGAAAAGTTATGCAACATGTTGAGAGAGAACCTAGAAGCCTTCACTTGGAGTTACAAGGAAATGAAGGGAGTACACCCCTCAGTGTGTACTCACCACATGTACATCAAAGAAGGTTGCAAGCCAGTCATGCAACCACAAAGGAGGATGAATCCAACTCTTAAAGACATAGTCAAAGAAGATCTGCAAAAATTGCTAGATGCAGAATTCATTTTCTCTATCTCAAACAGTGAGTGGGTCTCTCCTTTAGGGTTAGTTCCCAAGAAAAATGGTAAGTGGAGGATTTGTGTTGATTATAGGGAGTTGAACAAAGCCACAAAGAAGGATCATTTTCCCTTGCCCTTCATTGACCAAGTGCTAGATGGCCTGGCAAGGGAAGAAGTTTTTTTCCTTCCTAGAAGGATTCAGTGGGTACAACCAAATCCAAATCTACCCAGAAGACTAGGATAAGACCACATTCACCTGTCATTGGGGTACTTTTGTCTATAGGGTCCTTTCTTATGTCCTATGCAATGCTCTTGCCACTTTCCAGAGAGCAGTCTTGAGTATTTTTGCTGAATTAGTACATGATGCTGTGGAAATCTATATGGATGACTTTACACCTTATGGTTATGATTTTCAAGAAGCCCTAACTAACCTAGGCAAAGTATTGCACAAATGCATTAAAATGAACCTGTCTCTCAGTCCAGAAAAATGTGAATTCTTAATGACTGAAGGGACCATGCTAGGTCATTCAATATCTCAGCAAGGACTGCAGGTGGACCCAAACAAAATAGCAATCATCCAAAGGGTCCCACCTCTAGAAAAGCAAAGAGATGTCAAGAGCTTTTTAGGGTTAGCTGGATGCTACCGAAGGTTCATAAAGGACTTCAACAAGTTGGCCTCTGCTTTGTTTGGGTTGTTGGCCAAATATTCTGAGTTTATATGGTCAAATAGTTGTTAAGAGGCCTTAGACATTCTAAAGAGTAAGTTAACCATTTCACCAATCCTTAGAGGCCCAAACCGGGCCCTCCCTTTTCATATTCATGCTAATGCCTCACACAAGGCCATAGGAGCGGCCTTAGGTCAGGAAGAGGAGAAATTACCCTATGCCATCTATTTTATCAGTAAGAACCTGTCAAAGGCTGAGCTAAACTATACTGTGATCAAAAAGGAACTCTTGGTTGTTGTGCATTTATTAAAAAAATTTAGGCATTACATTACAGGCTATCAAACATTTCTGCATATTGATCATGTTGCAATCAAATATTTAATGAACAAATCAGATGTGAATGCTAGAATTATAAGATGGTTGCTTTTATTACAGCAGTTTGATCTAACTATTGTTGATAAGCTTGGTAAGGAAAATGTTGTTGCAGACTTTCTATCTAGGATGAATCTGCTTGCAGGTGAAGAAGGAATGGTGGATGACCAGTTACCAGATGAACATTTGTTTGCTATTTCAGTTCTCTCCCCATGGTTTGCTGATATAGCAAACTATTTGGTGTCAGCACAGTTCCCACCAAACTTGCCCTCCAAAGAAAAGAGCAAGATAGTCAGGAAAAGTGCCTCCTTCACCTGGATTGTGGGCAATTTGTTCAAACTTGGCCCAGATCAAATCTTGAGAAGGTGTGTAAGGGAAGAGGAAGTTTTTGACATCCTTCTGACCTGTCATGATGGGCCTTGTGGAGGTCACTTTGCAGCAAATAGGATAACATTCAAAGTGTTGCAAGCAGGCTCTTAGTGGCCTACTCTTCATTAGGATGTGAAAAAGTACATTAGTCAGTGTGATCAGTGCCAGAGGATGGGAAAGCCTACTCCAAGAGATGAAATGCCCCTACAAACTCAAGTGACTTTCGAGCCATTTGACAAGTGGGCATGGACTTCATTGGGCCTATCAACCCTCCTTCAAAGCAAAAGCAGTGCATTATTGTGTGCACTGATTATTTGACTAAGTGCATTGAAACCAAGGCGATTAAGGCAGCGACAAAAGAGAAGGTGGTTGAGTTCCTAAGGGAGAATGTATTCTACAAATTTGGGTACCCTAGAGAGCTAGTCACAGACCAAGGTAGCTAGTTTACCTATAACATGATTGAAAAACTGGTCAGCCATCACAAAATCAAGCATAGGACCTCCACTCCTTATCATCCATGAGCTAATGGGAAAGTGGAGGTGACCAACAGGGCACTGGAGAACATCTTAACCAAGCTAGTGAGCAGTAGTAGGAAGGATTGGGAAAAGAGACTAGTTGAGGCCACTTGGGCCTATAATACAACATGGAAGACCACCACTAGATTTACACCCTATGAGCTGGTCTATAGGAAAAAGGTTTTGTTGTCCATTGAGTTTGAATATAACACATTGAGGATGGAAACCCAACTAGATTTGGATCTCAGTCATGCACAAAAAGAAATATTGTTCCATTTGAATGGCTTGGATGAATTTAGAATGCAGGCCCTCCTACATACAAAGATAGTTCAGCTTCGGAGGAATATCTGGCATGACAAACATATTAAGGAGAAGAAATTTCAAGAGGGAGACTGAGCATTGTTATATGATTCTAGGTATAAAGACTACAAGGGAAAGCTAAGGATAAGATGGCCCAGACCTTATGTGGTGGAAAGATGCCATGATAATGGTTCAGTACAAATCAGAACTATAGATGAAGAAGCCATTCCATTGCTTGTTAATGGACACCCACTGAAAATGTACCAAAGGCATTTATCAAAACAAGAGTTCATTGACAATCTCAATAAGATAGTGATGATGGCGGAGCAAGTTCCAGCTCCTCCCTCATTAGGGCACTGAAAAAGAGAAAAAAGAATAAGGATTCAGGTGAAAACCTCCATGAGGCACCTCAGTCCCATCTTTGGGTTGAAAACATCATGAGACAACCCAAAGATGAGAAAAAATGAAAAAGAGTAAGAAGATCCCTGGGTGAAAACCTTCCCTAAGACGCCCAGGGCAGATATCTATGGTGAAAACCTCTCCGAGGTAGCCTAGTTGTTTATATATATATATAATATATATATATATATATATATATATATATATATATATATATATATATATAATAAATAAAAAAAAAACATAATTGTTATTTGCAGGTGGGTGAGAAAGACAATCAAGGAGTAGAGAGAAGATCTAAAGGGAACCTTGCCTCACATATATTCATCTCATCCACTCCTTACCATGCATCCCTCCATCAATTCCCTTGTTTTTCACTTTATTGCTTCAATTCAGGTAAAGATTGTGTTTTCTACAGGATCCCCTGAATGGTAGATTGGTTAGGTCACCAAAATTCATACTAGACATGATATAACCAATCACCTCATCCATTACCATAATCCCTGCATCCATACACACTCCTACTCCCTCTGTCCATTCATTATAACATCCTCACAGCACCAGGCAGCAACATGATCAAGAAATTCCAAGGGAGACACCAAACATTGCCAAGTGGTAATCCGGGAGCCCCACAACAACAACAACATCAGATCTCTAATCACAGATACCTCCAAAAGCCAAGAAACCATCAGCAGATAGCAGAGGAGGAAGAAGAATGACCATGCAACAAATAGACAACGCAACACCTCCAATCTTTGATAACTGCAACATGGCATCAAGACCACAGGTAAGTATCCCACTCACTCACTCATATGCATCAATTGATCAAAAGTTGTGAAGGTTAAGAGGTAGTTGGTTTGTAAGTGAAAAGGTGGCCAGTTAACTTGGCCACCTTCGTTCAGTCATCACATGCAAAGTAGGGTGTCCTCTCACACATGGCTGCAGTGAACTCAAAGAACAGAGGAGGAGTAGGACTAGAAGTGGTTAACTATGGATTTAACAACTGTGTGAGCTGATTACAAGGAGTGGGAATGATGAGGTGGTATAAAGGGAAACAAAACATCGTTTGCATGTATTCATGCATTCCACCTCCTTGAAACTCCCTCACTCAAGTAGCTCTCATAACTCTAGCCACCCACTGGAAGCAAGGATCCATCGTTTTGTAAGAGAATTCCTACAAGAACAATCTACAGGATGAACAGAGGTAGTCTACAGGATAGGCAAAGAGGGGTTCAAGAGGGAATATCAAGAGAATTGTCCACTGCCACCATTCTAAAGAGGTAGGATCTAAAAATCCATCCCCATTTACAAGCAAATGAACTAGAAGTCCTCTAAAAAGCTAGTGGATTGCATACGCAGGAAACTTTGTTTTCTCAAGAATTTGCTCATTCCCTCACTCCACACAGCAAAATCCATGCCACTGTTATAGTTAGAGGGCTCACTATAGATATCACCCCAAAGTTCATCATTAGTGTCACCACACTTCCCCTAGGAATTACATGGAGAAAATAATACAAAGCAGACAGTTAGGTGGCAAAAAGGAAATTCTTTTTAGAAGGTGAAGAACCCACAGAGGAACATGATGAAGCAGAAGAGAAGGAGGATGATGCTGAAACATAAGAGGAAGAAGGCATTGAAACAGAGGAGAAAGAACAATACGAGGAAGAAGATAAAAAAAACATAGAGGAAGAAGGCATTGAAATAGAGGAGAAAGAACATCAAGGGGAAGAAGATAAGAAAAACAGAGAGGAAGAAGGCATTAAAGCAGAGGAGAAAGAACAGAAAGAGGCCATCCAACGTAGGATGTTAGCAAAATCCTATGCTCTTTACCTCAGAAAACAATGGTTGCAAATTTCAGATTAAAACACTAGCACAAAGGGGCACCATGCCATTTCAGGACTGCAGGCAGTTTATTGGTCTTTGTGATCAAAGTGCACTAGAGGATAGGGACAAAATGGTTGAGTTTTACTTGCACAACATGGACCTCATAGACATGAATATTTAGGATCCTAATGCAGAGCTAGGAGATCTACAATTAATGGCTTTGGCATCATCGATGAACCATGATATTGGCCAGAGAGCAAAATGGACCTCTTTTCATGAGAGCTGAACAATCAAATCCCATGGCCCTAATCAACACCCATAATCTAATTACAAATGATCCTCAACTAGCACCTAGATATCTTGCTGCCCAAGAGCAAGAAATTTCACATTTTGAGGATATGTTTAGGCTGCTAAAAGATGATGATATACATGCCTGCTAAAGGAGATGGAAAACACTACCACACAGATTGAAGATCAGAGAATATCACTCCCCTCAAAGGTTGAGAGAGGCACTTAACAAGACACATATGTATAAGCAATAAATGCAAAGCTTGAAGGTCAATTGGATAGGCCTAAAACTCAGTCCACCACTACTCCTAGGGATGGTAGAAGGGAGAAAAGAAGAAGAGGAAAAGAGGCAGTAGGAAGAAGTAGAAAGGAAAGCAAGCTTCTATAAACAAGAAGAAGGGACCACAATAGAAGTATGGGATGTCAGAGAGGCTACCAGAGCCATGAAGGACATGAAAATTGACTAAGTTGCTCAGAGGATGAGCAACACTTTCAGTAGGGGGTGATGATGAGTCTCATCATTGGGTAATTATATGGGCCTTAATTGGCTTTAATTCACTTCCTAGCTTAGTCAAACCCACTATTCTCACAACTTATTGCATACTTTTGATTATATTTTGTTTATGAGATGAGTTAGAGTTGGATATTTTGCTTTCTGGTCTAGTGTGCATGTAATGTAGGAATAAAGGATAAAAGCAAGGAAAAATGCAGGATAAAGGAATAAAGGGTACAAGCAAGACACTGTGGCAAAGACCTTGGTAAAAACTCGAATGGGGCAAGGGAGAGGAATTATAGGATGTAAATCCTCCTCATTTATTACCCCTCCATTCGAATATTCCTCCATCAGCTCAGAGTGCAAACAACCATCATTTTGAAGACTAGAAGACAATTGAGCAAGTGAAAGTGACAAAAACCAGTTTATCTTGAGTGGGGAGCCTAGCCTCCCTAATTGGAAGGAAGTCATTAGAGACTTTAGATGTATAAATAGAGAGGCTTAGGACTCAGTAGGATTCAGATTCTTATTGTAAAACTCTGCTTTATTTCTGAGCTACAAGACTTGTGACAGTTTGTTATGTAATCCATGGTTTTGATAATGAGAATGAGTTTCGTTTTGAGCCAGCTCTGTGTTAACTCAGAGGGTTGAAGCTCTTGGGTTAGGGCTCAACCCAAGCAGCCAAAGCTCATCTTTACTGTACATGTATGCTAGCATAGATTCATGGTTTTCATTGTTCATTTGCTTAAGTAGCATAGATTTATGTTATGCTCATTTGCTTAAGTAGCTTTCTGGTTCTGTTCATTTGCTTAAATAGATTCATTTTCATTATAGTAGCATATAGTAGATCAGATGTGCTTAAGTTTACTTCCATTTATGCCTTCTTTCAGTTCATAGGGTAGCTAGAGGAAAAAGATCACCATAAGGTTGTGCGCAGGGGTCTCGGCCTCATCTCCTCCCTCTAGGACCATGACTTGAGGAAGAGACCCTTCAGCAACCCAAAAACACAGGTTTTTGGTTCTCGCATGAGCTATGGAGTTTGTAGTTTGATGCAGTTACTTGTCCACCCTCACTGGTTTTTCTATTGTTTTTCATTTGAAACCGCCTTCAACGCGTTCTTCATGCTTCGTTTCATTATCGTCCGATCCACAATAAACCTTCCTAATCACCATCTGATTCATTTGTTTATCCAATTTCCGCCTCACGTGAAGTCTTCCACTTAATTTATGTGCTTTAAGTCCCCACCGTCGATCTACCTCGTTTGATCTGACGGCTATCGCTTCACCTGATCGCCAACTATCTTGGCCGATCTCCATTGTTGATTTGTCTATCCTGATCTGACGACTATCACGCAATCTCATGGTTTTCTCGTGCTACGTGTCACGCAGTTAGGCTAATCACATTTTGTTTCAAAATACAGCTTACAGCCTTAAGGTTGCGCGAGAAACTACTTACTGTATTCGAAACCTGCTCCATCATTTCCGCACGTTTCTTTTTTCCCGCGATATGATCTACACCATCCATCCTTCGATTAATCACGTCCGTCCATCTCTTGACTTAATCTCCACGATAGGATCTCCACCTTCATCCTGTTTGTTCGTCTGGTTTGACCATCTATCCACTTAACCTTTGCGATAAGACCTCAGATCTTCATCCTATGCGTTCACCCTGTTCATCCATCTAGTCACTTAAGCCTTTGCAATAAGATCTCCATCGTTCATCTTTTGTTCGTTGGCCGATCCAACGGTTCTTATGCACTAATGCTTCCTTACGTCCTCTTTTCACTGATTTCAACCTCCTATTGCTCTTCCGCTTGAAAACTGATTTAGCTTAAGTTTTTTTGCTTACACCTTAGTATAGTTTGATGCTCTTTACCTCTGCAACTTAGATAACAACATTAGGTTAGTGATTGATTTAGCAATTTTTCTTAGCATAGCTATTTAATTGGTTAATTAGGTTACGGTGTGGTTTAGCATTACATGTTGTTTTCTTCATTACTGCACTAGAGTAGCTCTCTCTTAGAATAGGTTTGCTCTTCTTCCATCAAAGAATTAAGCTTCTTCTGATCCTATAGAAGTCTAGAATGGAACCCCTGGAGTCTCTTTCCAGATGAGCAATGAAAACAGGCAGTACCTTCACTTTTACTTGTGCATATAGCATTATCACCTCCAGGTTTTGTACAAACCCCGGGTTGATAAGTAAAGTTGGTAGCCTTGGGAGTTGCAACATTCTTGTTGCAATACCTAGGCTCATCAACATACATGCGACTGGGACCCTCTAGTCGCTCCCACAACAAGACATCCATGCAATTGTGGCATTTTTTAGGTAGTTCAATGCCAGCGACCTTAGATTCTATGCCACTTTTTCAGGGCCAGGACTCAGGTCACTACCCAGAACTTCATGAAACTTCTAGAAATGATAAATAACATTGAAACAAGGTTACTAATTCAAACACTTGAACACGGACTTGACCTGACCCCTACTAGCCATGACATTCATTTCATCAAACATATCATAAACATGAAATCTACAGGTCATAGCAATAGATTTGAACATAGGGATCTCATACTTATTTGAGAATCATCAAAGGGGATTGATATCTCCTCAAAATAACCACATTGTTATCTATTAGGTCATTCATTCATTAACATTTCATATACTAACCAAAACATGATGAGATCCATACATCATAATGGTCATAAAACATGCTTATAACTAGCAAATAACCAGAGATATATCAATGAGGAAAGAACCATTAAATCCATACAATAGTAAACACATTTACTCATAAAATAACAAAGGAAAAGGAGCTCTTATTAACGTCTTCAAATCCAACCAAATCACGGACTTCCTTGTACCACCTGACCATAGATTGGTTTGAACCAAAGCTCTCTTTCATCCAATCACCCTCACACCATATTCCAAGCATGAATGTGGGATCTCATGAAAAAATCAAACAAAACCAAACTAGGGCTTCCAGAGGTTAAACCACCTCAACCCTCAACCAGTGATTCCACCTCATGATCGGATATCATGAACCATCACCATATTAGTCTCTACCTAAATTGTCCAGGGCTCTAGAGTGTTTGTTCCAACCAAGGCTTCCAAGACTAGTAACGGAACCCACAACTGCTATTAGGCTCCAAAGCGTTAGTCCAACTAGGGCTTCTAGGACTAGTAACTCAACCCACCAAGGGCTCCAAAGTGTTTGTCCAACCAATGCTTCTAGAACTAGTAACTCAACCTAAGTTGTTACAAGGCTTCCAGAGCATTTGTCCAACCAAGGCTCCAGGGACTAGTAACTCAACCCACAACCATAAGGAACATGAGAACCAACCAAAAAATAAGAGGAAATAAACTCACAACACCATGGCTATCCAGGAAATGGAAAGGCTAGGCAAAACCATTGTCAATCTAGGCAATCATCCATGACAATGACTGATCATAACCAAGAAACCACATGCATGTGCCATGCGTGTCAAAATTAGCAAGGAAATCATACATGCAACTCAGTACCTGCAAGAAAAACCCATTGTAGTTGTTGATCCTGATGTTCTCTTGCTCTTTCCTGCTCTTCCTTTGCCTTCTTACTCCAATTCCCAATATGTCACACTCCTCCAAGAGTGATCCAAGAAAATTCTAAGTGTCCAAGAGTACGAGAGAGAGAGTAGAAAATGAGAGCTCCAAAATTGAATTGACAAAAGGCTAACACTGACCAAAAAGAAATGAATTGGTCCTCATAAGCCTTTTTATCAATGAGGCCTCTATTTTCTTCTTTTTCCTTATTTTTTCCTTTAATTTCCTCCTCACATGCAAACCGTGAACTTTCACCTTCCTTTTCTCCTATTTTCGATTATTTTCATAAATAAACTGCCACTAAATGTCTCATGCCTTTCCAAAGCCTTTGCCATCGTTTTGCAAATTCACATAAGCATTAGTTAATTAGAAGTGATCCCCATCACTTTTTTTTTCCCAACATTCAGCTTGGAATACATGTCCCATGACCTTGGTTATTATTTTTCCTTTGTTAAATTTATTACACGGATTTTTAACTAGGGCTATTGCAATTTTCACTTCCAATAAGAAGAGGAGTGTAGTTGGATTATGAACACTTCTCAACTTAGACAAGTGCAAAGTGTCATCCCCATCTTCCCTTCCAAAGAATCAAAGCAAGTGGAGATTGCTACTATTTGTGGAAGAGTTTTAAAAATGAAAGTAGAATACAGATAAACATATTATCTTCTTTGATGGGACTTTAAGAGGAAATCCACAAGAGTCAAGAGTGGGAGGGATCTTTATTAACCTTGACAAAACATAGTACCTAAATTACATTTGGGGTCTCAGGCACACCACAAACAACCAAGCTAAATATCTAGCTCTTTTCATTGGTCTTTATCTTTCACTCTCATATACTATCAACAAACTTGTAGTCTTGTGAGACTCAAAGTTAATCATCAATGTGGTAAGGAAAAATATGTAACACCCCCACCCACATTTACCCAATTTCACCAGCCCATCAAGGTAAACATGAGGCGAAGAGCTATTATGACATGACCTAACCTCCCAACTCTAGTTAAGGAGGTGGGGCCTACAACTAACCACACATTAACAACTCACAACATCCCTCAAGGATACAGGACACTAAAGGGCCAAAAGACCACCCCAGGTGACCAAACCTTGAGTTGGGGTTGCTTTTCCACAAGTTTAACTCCCAACTGCACGCATGATAAGGCCTCCATGTGGTTGAAGGCCTCCAACTGCATGCAAAACACTGCCTGAGTGTGGTTGTGAAACAATTTGCCCAGTTTAGAGGGTGCAGTCTCGAGATATGAGCCACATTTATAGGTTAGCCTCCAAAATATTGCCCAAAACTTCCTAAGACTTTCCAGAATCACAATTTACTCGATGATAAAGCTAAAAATTCAAACATGAATAAAAAACTTGACCTAGATTGCCTAGAACACACTAGACATTTCGTCAAACAAATGGCAAACATAGAGGCTACAAGTCATGCATGCATATCTGATTATAATAGTCTAAGACTCATTTGAGAATCACCAAGAAGGCTCTATTCCCTATCCGCATAGCTACAATAACACTTGTTAGGCCATGCATTCATCAACCATTTAATAACTTATCAGAACATGTAAGAGTCATAGGTATAACACATCATATAACCAGAAAATACCCAACATAGAAACCATAGCAACTCAACCATAATATCGCTAACATAATCATTACAAATACTCATAAATAACAATAGGGGAATGTCTCATATTAACATAGGAAAATACCAACCAAGTCAGGGACTTCCACGTACCACCTAACCATATATTGGGCTGAACCAAATCTCTCTTTCAACAAATCATCTTCGCGCCATATTCCAAGCATGAATGTGGGATCTCATGGAATAAACCAAGACAAACCAAACCATGGCTTCTAGAGGCCAAACCACCTCAACCCTCAACCAATGATTCAACCTCAAAGTCGGACATCACTAACACCAACCAGATCGGTCTTTACTCAAGTTGTCCAGGGCTCCAGGAACTAGTAACTCAACCCACAACCTTCCGGGGCTCTAGAGCATTTGTCCAACATGACTCTAAGGACTAGTAACTCAACCCACCAAGGGATCTAGAGCGTTTGTCCCAACCTAAGCTCCAAGCTCAACCCACATTGTTCCAGGGCTTCCAGAGCATTTTTTCCAACCCATAACCATAAGGAATTATGAGCACCAATAAAAAAAAAATCAAGTGGAAAAACCCACAACACCATGGTTATCTAGGAAATGGCAAGGCAAGGTTAAAACTATTGTCAATCCAGGCAATCCTCCATGCAAATGATAACACATAACCAAAAAATCACATGCATATACCACGCATCCATAAATCAACAAGGAAATAACACATGCAACTTGTTACCTGCAAAGCAATCCAGTTGTAGTTGTTGATCCACCTATTCCCTTGTGCTTTCTTGCTTTCCTTTTCCTTCTTTCTCCAAATCCAAGTGAATGCTAAAGTTCTCCAAGAATGCTCTAAGTGTGCAAAAGTATGAGAGAATATAAGAGAGCTCAACCCAAAACTATCAAAAGGCTAGCAATTGGTCCTCAAAAGCCTTTTTATCATTGAGGCCTCTATTTTCTTCATTTTCCTTCAATTTTCCTCGCATGCAAATATGTGAGCCTTCATCTCCCTTTTCTTTTATTTTCCTTTATTTCATAAATAAAATGTCAATTAATGCATCTTTGCCTTTGCCAATTTCCATAGCCATTAATTAATCACCAGTGATACCCCATAACTATATTTTTTACAACATTAAGCTTGGAATATGTGTCCCATGACCTTTGTCTTATTTTATTTACGAAGAAAATCAACTAGGGGTTATTACAAACCCTTCCCCTTTGGGAGAACACCATCCTCGGTGTTCAATGACACTTATAAACCGCTGAAACTCATGCTGCCTATGGAGCTTTATAACATATCTCGATGCAACATTTACATCATATCATAGTACTGAGATCGTGACCATCATAACATGAACACCATACCGCTTATTGGAGCTTTATAATACAACTCGATGCAATTTTTACAACATAAATATGCATATACATGTAACCAACACAACATCAAACACATATACCATAATACATCTGCTCAACTGACAAACAAAGAAGGATACATATCCTGCATCTGATTAGCCATATCCCATGTAAATTTATTAGGTCCAAAGTGCTTCCATTGCACTTTAACTTGCTCGATTGCTCTATTTTGGAGCATGAGTTGTTTCTGCTGCAATATGCATTGTGGTTTTGGCTCCACTTACAATACACACCAATCAATCACATGATCAACATCCTTCACATACCTCTTAAGCATTGAAACATGGAAAACATCATGGAATTTCATTGTTGACAACAATGCAAGTCTATAGGCCACTGGCCCAATCCTCTCAAGGATCTCGAAAGGCTTGCAATACCGAGGTCCAATCTTGGCACATAACCCAATCCTCAAGGAGCTCCTCTTGGGCTTGATGCGCAAGTACACATGTTCCCCAACCTGAAACTCCTTAAATACCCTATGTTGATCTGCAAAACTCTTATGGTTGTCCCGTGTTGCCTTTAGATTCTTTTTGATAACCTGCATTTTATGTTCCATCTCTACCAACATGTATGGTCTAATTGACACCCTATTCCCTGGATCATTCTAGTCGCTGGGAGTATTACAACTACGCCCATAAAGTGCCACAAATGGACTCATGTTCAATGACTCCTAATATCCATTATTGTATGCAAACTCTACCAGTGGAGGATACTCTTCCCACTTCCTCTTTTGATGCATGACATACATCCTCAACATGTCCTCAAGAATCCTGTTGACCCTCTCCATTTGTCCATCTGTCCGCAGATGATAGGTTGTACTAAAAGCCAACTTTGTCCCCAAACCAGCAAACAACTCTTTCCAAAACCTAGAAATGAACTTGGCATCTCTATCGGATATAATCTTCTTAGGAACACCATGCAATCTCACTATCTCCCTGATGAAGGCCTGAGGTACCTCACTAGTTGAATTAGTAGACTTCACTGGAATAAAATGAGCTACCTTAGTCAACCAAAACCATGATGGAATCTTGTTGTCTAGACGTCTTTGACAAACCTATAATGAAATCCATGAAAATGATCTCTCATTTCCACTCTAGAATTAGAATCGGTTGTAATAAACCACTTGGGTGCTTGCACTCTTCTTTTACCTGTTGACAATCTAAACACCTTGCGATGAACTCAACGACCTCTTTCTTCAGATTCGACCAACAACATAACTTCTTCACAACTGTCAAAGTTTTCTGATATCCCAGGTGACCTAAATACAACTTAACATGAAACTCCCTCAAGATAAGCTTCTTGATCTCACTGTTGTTTGACACATAGATCATATCCCTAAATCTCACCAAATCATCTATCATGAGATGATAGTCCACATCCTGGTCACTTGTACTCTATTGTTGTAACATGTGCTTAAGTTTTTGGTGCTTGTCATCCTACTGTCCCCCTGTAAGATCCGCTCCTGCAAGTCTTTCCCATATGAACTCATAGTTGCAATGTGATTTACCTGCACTCTTCTGCTAAGCGCATCTACAACCTTGTCCTCCTTTCCCTTAATGTACCTAATATCGAAGTCAAACTCATTGAGCGTAGCTACCACCTAGCTTGCTTGGCATTTAGATTAGGTTGGTCAAATAAGTATCTTAGTCTAGTGTGATCACTCATCAAAATGAACCTCATGCCGAGAAGATAGTGTCTCCACATATTTAAGGCATGGATGATAACTGCTAATTCCAGATCATGAGTCACATAATTCTACTCATGCTCATTTAATTTCCTTGACTCGTAGAATACCGCCTGTCTTTCCTGCATTAAAACTCCACCAATTCGTCCCTTGCAAGCATTTGTACACACCAAAAACTCTTTATCTAGATATGTAAGCATTAGAACTGGAGTATTTATAAGCAATTGCTTCAACTGCTCAAAACTAGTTGCACATTCCTCTATCCATTCAAACTTCTTTCCTTTTCTCTGCAATGATGTAATAGGATAAGCAATCCGTGAGAATTTCCTAATGAACCTCATGTAGTAACCTGTTAATCCCATGAATGATCTGACCTCATCCACATTCCTAGGAGTTTCCCACTCCATAATAGCCCTAATCTTTCATGGATCCACTGCTATGCCTTCCTTGGAAACAACATGTCCCAATGAACTTCTATATGAAGGAAACTACACTTACCAAGCTTGGCATACAACTGATGCTCTCGTATCAATCTTAACATTGTTGCTAGATGTTATGCATGCTCTTCCTCATTCTTAGAATATATCAATTTATCATCAATGAATAATATCACAAACTTTTCCAGATAAGGATGCGACACATTATTCATAAAACACATGAAAGTAGTTGGAGCATTGGTTAAACCAAAAACAACCACAACAAACTCATAATATCCATACTTGGTCCAAAAAGAAGTATTGTAAATGTCCTCTTCTTTGATGCATACCTGATGATATCTTGATCTCAAATCAATTTTCGAGAACATTGTTACTCGCTTCAATTGATCAAATAAATAGTCAATCCATGGCAAGGATACCTATTCGTGATCGTCACCTTGTTCAACTACTTGTAGTCAATGCACAACATGAGAGTACCATCCTTCTGATTCAAAAACAATGGTGGTGCACCCCAAGGTGACACACTTGGCATAATGTATCCCTTATCAAGCATTTCCTTCGACTGCAACTTCAGTTCCACTAACTATGGAGTGCTCATCCTGTAAGATGCCTTACATGTTGGTGTTGCTCCAAACATCAACTCAATAGAAAAGTCCACTTCCCTGTGGGGCGGCAACTCTAAAATCTTTGTTGGGAATACATCCTGAAACTGCTACAAAATCAGATACCTCTTCAAGACTTTTGCATCCTCAACTTCCTTACCTTTATCACTAGAAACCTGCACTGCAAATAATACACACCCTTTCTTGCAACTGGGCTTGGCCTGCATAGTTGTAACCGTTCTAACTGATGTAGGCTTCTTCTTACCTTGCAAGATTCTCTTCTCTCCATCATCATCCAAGCACTCGATATCCTTCTCATAACAATCCACCTTAGTCCCGTGAATATACAACCAATCCATATCCAGCAACATACTTGTATGATCCCAATGGAAGCACATTTAGATGCGTTGATAGAGACATACCGTTCAGCTCAAATGCACAAGATCTTACCCAATGATGAACTCTTTCCTTTGTACCTGTAGCCAACTGCATCAACCAAGACTCTGCATGCACTTCTTTATTCAAACCACGCTTATCCACCAGGTTAGTACTGATATAACTATAGTTATATCCAGGGTCAATCAAAATAGAAACAACTTAATGACAAAGCTTACCTTCCATCTCGATAATAGATGCATGATGATCAACACGTCTATTATCCAACGCTACATAAATCCAAGGAATACTTTGTCCAACATCCCCAGCTGTTTGTACCTCTTGAACGCTGTAAATCTTAGGTTTGTCACCTTGATGTTGTCGACAATCTTTCCTCTGATGATCCTTGCCACAAGTCCAACATTGCAAAGGCTTCCTTCCATCACCCTGATTCTGCTCCTCAGACTAAAATCCTTGTCCCCTATCAACCACATTAAATTTCTTATACGGTGTTGCATTCTCCTTGTTACCTGCATCTTGAGGTCTTTCTCACTTCTTATCCCACTTTCCCTTAGTCTTGTCATTACCTTTCCAACCTTGCTTAGGCTCCGCCTTACGATTATACTACTTATAATAATGTTTTAACTTCCCATTTACTTCCTCCAATGATAGAAGCTCATCATATTCAATCTTATCCTTAAATGTTATTGGCAGTCCATTGATGAACCTTTGAACTTTTGCCTTCTCATCCTTGAGGTAAGGCACATACCTTAACAACTCCTGGAACTTAGTCATATACTCCTCGTCTGTCATAGATCCCATTTTCAACTCATAGAACTCCTTAGTCTTATCACCATAATATCACTCTCACAAATACTTCTTCTAGAAAAGGCTATTAAATTCATGCCAACTAAACTCCTCTGTCCTGATGTCTACAACACGATTCACATCTTCCCACCAAATGTATGCTTTACCTTTGAGACTGAAAATGACTATCTTGGCTTTCATATTTTTTTTTATAATCATGCATCTCAAAGAACTTCTTCATTCCAAGCAACCATGCCTCTACATCTTATAGCTTCTTCAACTTTCCATTGAATGTAGGTGGCTTGGATTTCTTGAATTCATTTGGAATGTATCCCCTCTCACTCCTCCTGTAAGGATGATGACAATGATAACCATGATACATGTATGAACCAGAGCTAGAATAAAACTTGTAGCCACCGTCTCTCCTATCTTGTGTATGCAAGAACCTATCATCCCTAACTGTGTCATCCATGTCCGACCTGTGCCCTCCATGAGAGCTACTACCATATGCCCCATTTGTCCTGTCCTCTTGTCCATAACTGATCTGTGGTTGTCCCTATGTCTGCAAATCTGACAAACTCTGAAGGATCACTGCATTGACCTCTACTTGTTTCTCTTGTGCCCTAGCAAGTCTTTCCAGTAACTGAATGATCTTGTCACTATCCACCTTACAAATTCTTATCTTTGCCTTTGAACTTCTCAAAGTATCTGCTATGTCAAGAGAGTACTTATCTTTGTGTTGCTCATCTGATCTATAAGAAGAGTCATGTGAATTATAATCCACCATTATGCTAATCATCTTTGATCTTCTTCTTATGCATGCAAACATACCATGTCAGCTAAACCAAATATAAACAAATCAACATACCTCAGTGAAGTTCAAGGGAGGCTATCTCATCTGCAAAATTGATCGATATTAGCATGATACATATATATACATAATCATATAAATATGTCGACGTCACGCATGATAACACTAGCTGCATACAAAGACCTTATACATGACAACTATAATCATGACGACACATGCATAACAACCACATAGACATTTGACATGCATGTATGAAAATCACTTTTACCCCAAGGTCTAGTGCTGCAACCTCACTCTGATACCACCCTGTGGTATCAGATATCACCCAAAGAGATTGAAACTGATTCTGATACGACCCTGTGGTATTAGATATCACCCAAAGAGAACGGAACCTGCTCTGATACCACCATATAACACCCTGATGTAAATGATTTATGGGGGTCTATCATTTCAAGTTTTCTTATGGTCCCGATTGTAACAACCCTGGGTTAAAAGTTTCATGTAATAAAAGTTAATAAAGGCAAAATAAGACCAAGGTCAAGGCACACTTATTCCAAGCTAAATGTTAGGCAAAATATCCTAGTGGGCATCACTTGTTGTGTTTATGGATAAGGGGAAATTGGCAAAGACAATGGAAAAGGGTTTGAAAAGGAAAAGAGGCATCAATTGACATTTTATTTATGAAAATAAAGGAAATTGGGAGAAAAGGGAGGTGAAAGGCCAGAGGTTGCATGTGAGGAGGAAATTGAAGAAAAATAATGGAAAATTGAAGAAATTAGAGGCATCAATAATAAAAAGACATTAAAGCATCAGTTGATAGTTTTTTGTCATTACAATTTTGGAATTAATCTTAGAGAGGAGAAGAGCACCAAGAGGAGAAGGAAAGAAAGCAAGCAAAGGAAGGACAAGAAAAGAAAGAATCAAGTAACTTTAGGAGGAATACTTGCAGGTAACAAGTTGCATGTATTATTTCCAATCTGGTTTTGACATGCATGGTATGTGCATGTTGGTATTTGGTTCTTTTGTTGTCATAGGCATGAATTTTGTTGGGTTTCGACAATGGACTTTAGCCTTGCCTTGCGATTTTTGGATAGACATGGTGTAATGGGACTTTTATTGCTTTGAGCTTTGGATTGCCAGAGCATTTTGGATATGGGTGAGGTGGTCTCAGGAAAATTCCCAAAGGCCTAGGAATCCCTTGACCGATAATGGTGGGATACATGGTAAAGTCAGAGGGTGGAGACAGGAAAATTCCTCAAGGTATTGGAGAAGAAATTCTAAGGTATCCAAGCTCGGTTTGGTTTTATGATATCGACACTGGTTTAGGTGAGATCACAGTATGGTGAGGGTGGAGGTGCTTTAACCTTTGGATTCCCTTGTTTGTTTATGGATCAGTTCATCCCATGAGATCCCACATTCATGCTTGGAATATGGCATGAGGGTGATTAGCTGAAAGAAAGATTTGGTTAAGCTAATCTATGGTTGGGTGGTATGTGGAAGTCCTGAACCTAGTTGGCTTCTGCCTATGTTTAATAAGAGCTGAGTTTCTCTTGTTTTTGATGATTAAATGTACTTGTTATTATGTGACTTTAATTGTTATTCTCTCATTGTTATTTATCTGGTTATATGTTGGTTATAAGTATGGTTATCTGAAAGCTCTTAGTTGTGGCTCTTTCCATGTTTTTACTTGTAATTGAATGAATAATGAATGAAAAGACCTAATTTATGTTGTGACATCTAATGTGAAAAGGCAGTGGTCCTTCTTGTTAAACCTCAAACAAGTTTTCAACTCCTTGTGTTTAGACTTGCATTCAAGATCCGTAGGTTGCATGTTTACCAAGTGTTTGATGGAATGTGAGTCCTAGTTGGGGAAGGTCCAGTCAAGTCCTTGATCAATTTTGTTATCAAAAACATTGTCTTCATGTATTTTAGGAGTTCTAGGCAGTGATTGGGTCATGGCCCTAGAAAATAGCCTTAAATCTCACAGTCGTTGGCATATCACTGGAAGAAAAATGCTATCGTCACACTCAGGCAGGCTCATTAGTGCGACTGGAGGGCTATATTCATTAGCATGCCTTGGAAAGGGAGTGTTTGGGGCTTTAGGTAAGTGAAAAAGAGAGTTATCTCACAGATTGGACTCCTGGAGGGGTCGAGTTGCTCCTGGAGGTCTTGTAGCGCCTAAGGGAATTCAATAAGGTCTCAAGTTGTTGACTCCATTTCCTTAAGGTCATATAGGAGGTTGAGTCTTATCATAGTGACCCTCAACTCATGTTTACCCTGGGTAAACTAACAAAAGTGGGTAAATATGGGAGAAGGTAGTTACAGGGTGGTATCAAAGCATGTCATACTCTCTTTGGGTAAAGTCTGATGTTGTCATGCATGGGGTCATGCTATACAATTGGTATGGTCATGCATGATTTTTTTGTTGTTGTTATGATGATGTGTTGATATGATTATATGGATATGATTATTATTATATATATATCACACTAATATGGACTGACCTTGTAGATGAGATAAGCCCACCTTGAACATCAATGAGGTATGGATTTGATTTTGGTATCTATTTGGTTTATATAACATGGTACACTTGTAGGAATAAGAGACTCCAAGATGACAAGCAAAATGGTAGACTAAAGTTCGCACGACTCTCCCTATAGATCAGTTGAGCAACAAGGAGAAGATTATTGTCCTGATATAGAAGATACATTGAGGAGTTTAAGGGAAAAAATCATAAGTTTCAAAGCAGACAATGACAGGTTGTGTTATGCTCTTGACCTACGAGAAGATGCCAGAATACCAAATATATGAATAAATACAACCCAAAACACATAACAAAATGAGAAAAACAACAAGTATTTTGTTATTCAGAGATGAAAGCAATGTTCACTTGCCTCTTCGAGGGGGCAACCTCCAATAGAGCAGAGCTCGATTACAAAATAAGACACGACGTTCCTCAATGGGGAGTCTCTATCCTTTATATAGGATTCATACATGCAATACCATGGGTCAGTACCATGGTTCTCTCAATACCATCTATCTAATACCATGGCTCGTTTGCAACTAACTGTGGTCCCTTTCTTTAAATGCGGGTCAACCACTTACAATTATTAATACAGGCTTTATTGACTCTTTAACTAACTATAACTATGACTTGACCTTATCACATAAATAAAGGGGTTAGGGTTGGACCCTATCATGCCCTCCCCCCATAAAAAATAGCCTTGTCCTCAAGGCTGACGCTGTGGGAACCGTTGAAGAATAGTGGTTGGTTCCCATGTCACATCTTTTGGAGAGGTGTCTTTCCACTTGATGAGGACTTCCTTGATCGCGCGGTCGCGCAGATGTCATTCTCATGTGTCGAGGACTTGTTCAGGTTGGAGCCAGAGTGAACCTTCTTCATCCAATTCAGGTAGACTAGTTTGAATTTTGCAATTGTTCCCCACCACTTTCTTGAGGCACGATACATGGAAGACGGGATGGATTTTTGTAGTTGGTGGCAGGTCTAGCTTGTAGGCTACTTCTCCAATGCACTAAAGTATTTGATAAGGTCTGTAGAATTTTGGAGCTAATTTTTGATAGCCCTTGTATTTGAGTGATGTTTGCTTGTATGGTTGCAGCCTCAAGAATACCTGATCCCCTTCTTGAAATGTGCGCTCTAAACGATGTTGGTCTGCCTATTGCTTCATGCAATTTTGAGCTTGATGGAGATTATCTTTGAGATGGGCTAGCATGGTTGCACGGTTCTGTAGGAGTTGATCCACTACTTGCACCTTAGAGCATCCAGGGATATAAGAAGTAGGTGAATGTGGGAGTTGACCATACACTGCTTCATATGGAGTCATCTTGGTGGCGGCATGATAGTTAGTATTATACCACCATTCAACTAGAGGTAACCACTGTACCCATTGATGTTGCTTTTCTGAAGTGAAGCACCTTAGGTAGGTCTCCAAACATTTATTGATTACGTAAGTTTGACCATCAGTTTGGGGATGATAGGAAGTACTTAGTTGGAGTTGGGTTCCTTGTGGCTTGAAAAGTTCTTGCCAAAAGTTACTGGTGAAGGTTGGGTCACGATCAGACATAATGGAAGTGGGCATGCCATGCAATTTGAAGATCTGGTTCATGAAAGCTTGAGCCACCAAAGTGGGGGTAAATGGGTGGGGTAGGGCACAAAAATGAGCATATTTAGAAATTCTATCCACAACCACCATGATGACTGACTTGTTGCTTGACTTCGGAAGACCAGTAATGAAATCCATAGAAACATCTGTCCAGATTGAGGCAGGGATGGGTAATGGTTGTAAGGTGTCTAGGGGCTTGACTGTTTCTCCTTTGTAGCGTTGACACACATCACATTCAGCTACAAAAGTAAGAATGTCAGTTTTCATGCCTGTCCAAAAGAAGGAACGATGAGTGCGAGCATAAGTCTTTTGAAAGCCTACATGGCCTGCAGTGGGAGATGAGTGCAACTCTGCCAAAATGCGCATTTTGAGGGTGGATGCTGACGATATCACTACTCTATCCTTGTAACAAAAAATCTCATCCTTCCAAGAGTAGCCCACTGCAGAATCAGGATCTGCTCTCAAGTTATTAATGAGTTGGGAGAGAGAGGGATTTGAAAACCATTCCTTGCGGGTTTCTTCAATCCAATTTGGAATGGGAAGAGAGATTCACAGCAGGGTGCTGTCATCCTCAAATTGGCGTGATAAAGCATCCAAACTACGTTTTCGCCCCCTTTCTTGTAAATTATCTCATAATCATATCCCAACATTTTGGCCAACCATTTATTTTGCTAGGGCAAGGATAGACATTGCTCCAAAAAATACTTGAGGCTTTGATGGTCTGTATGGATTTGGAAACGCTGCCTCAATAAATATGGTTGCCAGGTGTCTACTGCATGTAATATGGCCATAATCTCCTTCTCATAGGTAGATTGTCCTAGATGTTTCCCACTTAGTTGTTGGTTGGTGAAAGCCAAGGGTCAACCTTCCTGCATTAAGACAACCCCAATACCAATACCTGAAGCATCACATTCAATCACAAAAGATTTGGTGAAGTTGGGTAGTGCCAATACGGGAGTGGAACACATGGCTTATTTGACAGCCATAAATGCCTGTTGTGCTTCATCAGTCCAGAGGAATGAATTTTTCTTGAGAAGGTTAGTGAGGGGTCTAGCAATGTGACCATAATTGCGGACAAATTTGTGATAGTAGCTTGTGAGACCCAAGAATCCCCTCAAACTCTTGAAGGTCTTTGGTTGGGGCCATTCCCGCATTGCTTAGATCTTTTTGGGATCCACCCTGACACCTTCACGACTCACAATGTGGCCCAAATACTCGACTTCTTCCATGCCAAAAGAGCACTTGGACAATTTGACACATAATTTAGGCTTCCGGAGTAGTTGCAAGAGCAGGTCTACATGTTGAAGATGTTTTTCCCAAGTGAGGTTGTAGATGAGAATGTCATCAAAGAAAATGAGGACAAATTTTCTAAGATATGGTTTGAGCAGGTGATTCATGAGGCTCTGAAAAGTGGATGGGGCATTACAGAGACCAAATGGCATGACCAAGAATTCATAATGGCCTTCATGAGTTTGGAAAGTAGTCTTGGGAATGTCTACTTCTTTCATGCCTATTTGGTGATAGCCCAAGCGAAGATCTAGCTTAGTAAAGAATTGAGCACCATTTAGTTCATCCAGCAAATCACCAACAACCAAGATAGGGAATTTATCTTTCACTGTGAGCTTGTTGAAGGCCTTAAAGTCTGGACACATGCACCATTCCCCATCTTTCTTGAGCACCATGACCACTGGTGATGAATAAGGACTGATGCTAGGAGGAATGACACTGGATTCCAGGAGTTCCTTGATGATTTTTTCAATTTCATTCTTTTGGGCAAAAGGATATCTATATGGGTGCACATTCGGTGGTTGTGCCCCTAGGACCAAAGTGATGCTATGATCATGTTCCCCTCTAGAGGGTGGAATCTCTTTAGGTTTGTCAAAGACCTACTAGTGGCGGTTTAAGACCTGTTGCATCTCAGGATGAATATGAAGAGTAGTGGGCTTGATGGCCTGGACGGAATTAAATTGGGTGATAACTCCATGATGGTCCTTTTTCAACAAATTTTCCATTCGATGCGAGCTGATGATAGAAGGAGCACCTGCCTGGAGTCCATGGAGGGTATGCATGTGGTAATTCTGCTTAAAACTCATATATAACTCCTGAAAATCCATTGTGATTGGGCCTAGTGTGCGAAGCCATTCAACACCCAAGACAATGTCACAACCACCCATGTTGATGGCAAACATGTGGGTCTTTAGGTGGTAATCTCCCATCTGAAGTTTGATATTTTCGTAGCGGCATTCACATTTCATTGTCCCCCATCAATAACCTGGACCTGGAAATATGAGATTGCCCTAACAAAACAATGAATAGCTTTTGTGACTCACTGATGGATAAAGTTATGAGTGTTGCCACTATCAATCAATACTACTACAGGGGCGATGTTTAATAAAACCTCTGATTTTGAGAGTTTGGGGCGTAGAAATGCCTTCCAAAGCATGTAGCAAGATAACTAGTTCTTCTGGCGTAGATGGGAGCTCATTGTCCTGCTGGGTGTCCTCATCTTCCTCCTCTGGTCCCTCAAGGGGTGGGGCTTCCTCAGATAAGTTGTGATCAGTAACATTAATTTGGAAGAATTTGGGTTCCTTGCATTTATGCCTCGGGGAGTATTTTTCATCACAGTAGTAACACAATCCTTGTTTTCTTCTTTCAACCATTTATGCAGGGGACACATTTTGAACCTTAAGTGTTTAGGTAGTGCCCTGAGCTTGAGTGGGGCATCCCTTGGCTATGAAATTTGGATGAGGCGACTGGCAGCTAAAGCACGTTCCACTTCAATAGCCTTTTTGCAAGCGTCCATCCATGTGGGTGGGTGGTGCATCCAGACATGGGCTTGGATGGCTTCTTTGAGATCACTTATAAAACATTCCAAGTAGAATTCATCTCCAAGACCTTCTGTGCAGATGGCCAATGTCTCAAAGGCTACAATGTAGTCTTTTACTGTGCCTGTTTATCAGAGCTTAGTAAGACAACCCAAAAAATTAGATTCGCGGTCAAAGCGGTCACAAATGGATTTTGAGAACACCTGCCAAGTAATTTTCTCGGGATAGCATTTCCGATGCCACTGCCACCATTGCCATCTCTCTTGGTCCAAGTAAAGGCATCCCACACGTATTTTAGTTTCATCATCTACAATATCATTCAGAGTGAAATATTGGTCCATTTGTGCTACCCATACTGCCGTATTAGAGCCATAAAATTTGTACATGTCCATCTTGGGTGGTCGAGGGTGGGAATGTTGGTGATTTCCATGGAAGTGAATATGATGGCTAGATTCGCCTTCAAGGTCTTCATTAAACCCACCCTGAATTTCCCCTTGTGAATGTGTCCATGAATTGATGCATCTGGTCTGTTAGGCTCTTGAAAGAAGCCAACTGTTTCTCAAGGCTCTCAATCTTCTCGTTGGCCATGGCTTGAGCTTTGGTTTCTACCATACACAGATCTTGGTCAATTGTCGTCACTTTGAAAAAATTTGGGACCACCTGAAAATTGAAGTTGACAAGTGAATGGTACCACCTTGATCAGCTCGTCATCCTGATTCTTATGGGCTAAGTCAGATTTTTTTTTTTTACTCCCTGCTTATCAATACTACAGCAGCCAATTTCCAGAAAACTTAATCCTGCCCAATGTCCTACAAGAAGTGCCCTAGGGTATAGGAGCCACAAGCCTCCCTGCACAAATGATTAGATTTGCCTGCGAACCCCTCAACTGCTGAATGTGAGTTGGACTGCGGCGGCGACAAAACCCTAGTCGCTAGATCTAAATGGTATTGTGGTGGTAGACCCTCAACTGGTGGATCTGATTGTTGCGGCAGCGACAAAACCCCAACTGCTAGATCTGATTTGGAAAAGAAGATAATGGGTGATCTTCAAAGAGACGAGGGAACTATGGTCTCAAGGAGCGTCAAGTGCTACAGATCGCAACATACATAAGGGTCCAACAGTAGTACTCAACCTAATATCTTAGGGCACTAACTAGGGAGGATCAACCGTACCCTTAGCCGTACTACCAGACTACCCTATCGTACGCGCGAGTAATCTCCTCGAGTGTTGTTCTCGGTGTACTATAGCAGCAAGACAATCAACGGTTTATCTAAGGCAAGGTTTCAGGTGAGCCGAGGGGGCTTCTGATATACCCAAACAGTACGTGGAAGACAGTCCGTGCACGGTTATGTCTAATGCGCTACTACTCGAAGGGGTACCCACAGGGTTTACAAGGGAGTCCAACAAGCGTGACCACCTCTTGTATTTCCTGCGTGCATGCCTCCCCAAATCCGCAGGTTTATGCGCTCAACGACAGATCCCGTGGTTTAAAGACGTCGGAACACGTCTCTAGCCTAAAAAAAATTCTGCTAAAAATGGAGATACCACCGGCCCTGGAAAGTGCTCTGATACCACTTGTTATGCTCTTGTCCTGTGAGAAGATGCCAGAATACCAAATATACAAAGAAATACAACCCAGAACACAGAACAAAATGAGAAAAACAACAAGTATTTTATTATTTAGAGATGAAAGCAATGTTCACTTGCCTCTTTGAGGGGGCAACCTCCAATAGAGTAGAGCTCGATTACAAAATAAGACACGACGCTCCTCAATGGGGAGTCTCTATCCTTTATATAGGATTGATCATGCAATACCATGGGTCAGTACCATGGTTCTCTTGATACCATCTATCCAATACCATGGCCCGTTGGCAACTAACTGTGGTCCCTTTCTTTAAATGCGGGTCAACCACTTACAATTATTAATACGGGCTTTATTGACTCTTTAACTAAATATAACTATGACTTGACCCTATTACATAAATAAAGTGGTTAGGGTTGGACCCTAACAGGTTGGTTGAGGCTCAGGAAATACTTGCAAGGGCTCAAGAGAAGTAATTAAAGGTTAATGCAACAATCTTTCTGAGCTTGTCAAAGTTGCAGAAATAGGGATAATTGAGAATCAATCAAGAACATGAAGAGAAAAATAATGGAGCCTATGGTAGCAGGTATCGTTCCAGATACAGGTTGGATAGAGGGGACATAATTAGAGATGGCAGATCACTGGATACAACTGACAAGAGGATTGGTATGTATGGGCATCATTCTAGTTCCTCATCCAGGAGACATCATCACAGTCATCACCGTCATCATCCTTATAGGAGGGGTGAGTATTTGCCTGAGGAGTTCAAGAAAGTGAAGCCTCCTATATTTGATGGAGAGATGAAGAAGTTAGAAGATGCAGAGACATGGTTTCTTGGGATGAAGAAATTCTTTAAATTGCACAACTATTTAGAGAACATGAAAGTCAAGATATCCACCTTCAATCTTAAAAGGAAAGAAGAAATCTGGTGGGAAGATGTGAAGAATGTTAAGGGAATTCAAGAAGACGAGTTGACTTGGGATGAGTTCAACAGGCTCTTTAAAAGGAAGTACTTGAATAAGAATATAACCTTCCGAATTTAACTTATTTAATTAAATAAAGGTTATCCCCCTAGTCAAACTAACCATTCCCCGATCAAATTTAGCCGTTGCCATCATAGCCGTTACCTGGTCATGAAATATAGCCGTTGGATATTCTACTCTGGCTATTTAATATGCAAAGCGAGATCTGTTCATTCAACTTGTCCTGACAATGAACCACACTGGTTGGTTCGAAACGCGTCCACATAAGCATCCTGATGTGATTTTCGTCGAAGAATTCTCTCTCAAAAAAGGAAGTACTTGTTGGAGAGGTACTATGATGACAAAGCTAAGGAATTTTATGAGCTACATACGGTTTCTATGACAAATGATGAGTATACTATCAGGTTCTTGGAGCTGTTGAGATATGCGCCATTACTCAAGGATGGGAAGGCTAAGATTTAAAGGTTCATCAGTGGGTTGCCAACAACATATAGAGATCATATTGATTTTGATGAGCCTAGATCGCTAGAGGAAGCCATCCAGAAATTGAAGCATTGTTACAAGCATTCAAAGCACAAAGCTGAGCCTAAACGTGACTTGAAGGGAAATGAGAAAGTTAAAGGGAAGTGGAAATTGAAACAGGGAAGACCTCAAGATCCAAGTGAGAAAGAAAATGTGGTTCCTTACAAGAAGTTCAATACAATTGAGAAGGGACATGGGTCGCAACCTAGGGAGCAATAAACTAGAGTTGGGTACAAAGTTGGCCTTCAGTACAACCTATCATCCACAGATAGATGGATGGATAGAGAGGGTCAACAAGTTACTGGAGGATATGCTGAGGATGTATGTGATGCATCAACCAAGGAGATGGGAGGAGTACCTTTCATTGGTTGAGTTTGCTTACAACAATGTTTATCAGGAGTCACTGAGGATGATTTTGTTTGAGGCATTGTATGGGTGGAGTTGTAACACTCCCATCGACTAGGGTGATCTAGTGAACATGGAACTTATTGGACCAAACATGTTGGCATACATGGAATAGGAAATGTAGGTTTATAAAGAAGAATCTAAAGGTAGCACAAGACAAGTAGAGGAGTTATGCAAACCAGCATAGGGAATTTAAGGAGTTTAAGGTTGGGGAGCATGTGTATTTGTGCATCAAGCCCAAGAAGAGCTCCATGAGGATTAGATCATGTGCCAAGTTGGCACCACGGTATTGCGGGCCATTCGAGATCCTTAAAAGGATTGGACCAGTAGCCTACAAACTTGCACTGCCTCCAACAATGAAAGTCCATGATGTTTTCCATGTTTCATTGCTTAAAAGATATGTAAAGGATGTTGATCATGTTATTGATTGGTCTGTATTGCAGGTGGAACCAGAAGGAGAATTCCAGTCGGAACCTTAGTGCATATTGCAACGGAAACAACTCATGCTCTGAAACAGAGCAATCGAGCAAGTTAAAGTGCAACGGAAGCACTTTGGGCCTGATGAAGCTACATGGGAAATGGCTGATCAGATGTGAGCTATGTATCCTTCATTGTTTACCGGATGAGGAAAAGCAGTTTTGGTATTTGTACATATTCATGTATGGTTTTTATTGTAAATATCGACATAAGGTGTGTTGTAAAGCTCGAATAAGCGATATGGTTTTCATGTTTGTCATGATGGTTTTTCCTTTGAGCAGATTGTTCATTGTAAATACTGCAATGCATTGGTTATAAAGCTCCATGGGCAGTATGTTTTGATTTCAGTGGTTTTGCTAGTTGTAGGTGATATAAAACATTGAGGACGGTGTTCCCCTAAGGGGGAGGGGTATGTAAGAACCCAAAGTTTAAATTTCATGTAATAAAAGTTAATAAAGGCAAAATAAGTCCAAGGTTAAGGGACACTTATTCCAAGCTGAATGATGTGAAAAATATCCTAGTGGGCATCACTTGTTGTGTTTATGGCTAAGGGGAACTTGACAAAGGCAATAGCAAAGGCAAAGAGGCATTAATTGAGATTTTATTTATGAAAATAAAGGAAATTAGAAGAAAAAGGAGGTGAAAGGTCACAGGTTGCATGTGAGGAGGAAATTTAAGGAAAATAATGGAAAACTGAAGAAATTAGAGGCATCAATAATAAAAAGACATCAAAGCATCAAAGTTTTTTATCAGTTCAATTTTGGAATTATTCTCAGAGAGGAGAAGAGCAAAAAGAGGAGAAAGCAAGTAAGCAAGCAAAAGAAGGACAAGGAAATCAAGGATCAAGCTAGGAAAAGTTGGATCAAGCAGCTTCAACAGGAATACTTGTAGGTAACAAGTTACATGTATGATTTCTTAGCTGGTTTGACATGCATGGTGTGTGCATGTTGGTATTTGGTTCTTTTGTTGTCATTGGCATGGATTTTATAGGTTTCGACAGTGGATTTTAGCCTTGCCTTGCCATTTCCAGATAGCGATGGTGTGATGGGACTTTTCTGAGTTTGATCTTTGGATTGTTGGAGAATTTTGGATACAGGTGAGGTGGTCTAAGGAAAATTCCCAAAGGCCTAGGAATCCCTTGACCAGTAATGGCGAGATATATGGTAAAACCTGAGGGTGGAGATGGGAAAATTCCTCAAGGAATTGGAGAAGAAATTATGAGGCATCTAAGCTCGGTTTGGTTTTGTGATCTCAATACCGGTTTAGGTGAGATTATGGTGTGGTGAGGGTGGAGGTGGTTTAACCTTTGGATTCCCTTGTTTGTTTATGGATTGGTTTACCCCATGAGATCCCACATTCATGCTTGGAATATGGCACAGGGGTGATTGGATGAAAGAAATATTTGGTTCATCCAATCTATGGTTGGGTGGTCATGGAAGTCCCGAACCTAGTTGGATTTTGCCTATGTTTAATAAGAGATAAGTTTCTCTTGCTTTTGATGAGTAAATTTAATTTTTATTATGTGGCTTTAATGGTTGTTCTCTCATTGTTATTTATATGGTTATATGATGATTATAAGCATGGTTATTTGACAACTCTTAGTCACGTCTCTTTCCATATTTTTACTTGTAACTGAATGAATAATGAATGCAAGACCTAATTGATGTTGTGACAACTAATGTGAGAAGTTAGTGATCCTTCTTCTTAAACCTTAGACAAGTTTTCATATCCTTATGTTCAAACTTGCATTCAAAACCTGTAGGTTGCATGTTTACCAAGTGTTTGACGGAATTTTAGTCCCATTTGGTGAAGGTCTAGTCAATTCCTTGATCGAGTTTGCTATCAAAAGCATTGTATTCATGTCTTTTATGAGTTCATAAAGTTTCATGAAGTTTTGGCCAGTGACTAGGTCCTGATCCTGGAAAATAGCCTTAAATCTCGCAATTGCTGGCGTAACATTGGAAGAAAAAGGATACGGTCGCACTCGGGTAGGCTCATCAGTGCGACTGGAGGGATATAGTCATTGGCATGCCTTGGCAAGGGAGCAACTGGGACTTTAGGTTATTGAAAAATAGAGTTATCTTAGGGGTTGGACTCTTAGAGTGGTTGGGTACGGTTGCACTTGGGTAGGCTCATCAGTGCGACTGGAGGGATATAGTCATTGGCATGCCTTTGCAAGGGAGCAACTGGGACTTTAGGTTATTGAAAAATAGAGTTATCTTAGGCGTTGGACTCTTAGAGGGGTTGGGTTGCTCTTGGAGGTCATGTAGCACCTGAGGGAAGTCACTAAGGTCTCAACTTATCGACTCCATTTCCTTAAGGTCGTATAGGAGGTTGAGTCTTATCATAGTGATCCTCAGCTCATGTTTACCCCGGGTAAATCGACGAAAGTGGGCAAATGTGGGAGGAGGTAGTTACACTGATCCTACGACCTATGGATTATGAGCCCACAAAATAAACTCATCTTCACTTCCACTGCAAACTGAAGAACCTTGTAGTCTACATGTAACATTAATTCATCAAACAAAGTCAACAAATCTATGAATCAAGCCATCAATGCATTAAATCACTATGCACACACATAAAATTACATAAAGTTGAAAACAAATTTCACTAACTAAACCCAATAAACTATTACATAGCATCTATTGGTGCCTTGGTTGGCCAGATATTCATTCTAATGGCTACCTTTTTTCAATGCCCAAAGGCTACAATTTATAGGGGAAACCACAATATTGTGGATCATTTCAAGATCCATGATCTTCTCCATAAAGCTCTCAACATGATCCTCTCCACAAAGCTCTCAACGTGATCTTTTTCACAAAGCTCTCAACATAATCCCTAAGGTCCCTCACAAATGTGTTTTTCAATCTTTTTAATAAATCCCTTGCCTTTTGATGTTTTTTTCTCATTTTTTCCTTCCATAAGTCATTCTTGCAAAAAAAAATTAGACGATGGGTCAATACTCTTGCGTCACACCCCCACCCACATTTACCAAATTTCACTAGCTTGTTAGGGTAAACATGAGGAGAAGAGTTACTATGACATGAACTGACCTCCCAGTTCCAATTAAGGAAGCAGGGCCTACATCTGACCACACACTGACAACTCATAACATCCCTCGCGACTACATGACACTCAGGGGACCAAATACCACCCAAGTGACAAAACCCTGAGTTGGGGATGCTTTTCCACAAGTTTAATCCCCAACCACACACATGACAAGGCCTCCATGCAGTTGAAGGCCTCCAACTGCATCCATAACATTGCCTGAGTGTGGTTGTGACCCAACTTGTCTAGTTCAGAGGGTGAAATCCAAAGATCTGAGCCAAATTTCCAGGTCAGCTTTTAGACCACTACCCATAACTTCCTGAGACTTCCAAAATCATAATTTACTCAATGACAAAGCTAAACATTCAAAATCGACTCATAAAATTGACTTAGATTGCCTAGAACACAATAGACATTTCCTCAAACACATGGAAAACATAAAGGCTAAAGGTCATGAATGCATATATGATTATAATATTTTGAGATTCATTTACGAATCAGCAAGAAGGCTCTATGACCTCTCCACATAGCTGCAATAAAACTTATTAGGCCATCCAAACATCAACCATTCAATAACTTATGAAAACATGTAAGAGCCATAGAACACATTATATAACCAAAAAATACCCAACATAGAAACCATGGCAACTCAGCCATAATATCACCAACATAATCACTACAAATGCTTATAGATAACAAGAGGGAAATGTCTCATATTAACCTAGGAAAATACCAACCAAGTCAGGGACTTCGATGTACCACCCGACCATAGATTGGCCCAAACAAAATCTCTCTTTTAGCCAATCACCCCCGCGCCATATGCCAGGCATGGATGTGGGATCTCACGGAATAAACCAAGAAAATCCAGGTCAGGGCTTCCATGGGCCAAACCACCTCAACCCTCAACCAATGATTCCACCTCACGGTTGGACGTCACTAACACCAACCAGATTGGTCTTTGCCTAAGTTGTCCAGAGCTCTAAGAACTAGTAACTCAACCCACAACCTTTGAGGGCTCTAGAGAATTTGTCCAACTTGGTTCCAGGGACTAGTAACTCAACCAACCAAGGGCTCTAGAGCGTTTGTCCCAACCTAGGCTTCATGACTAGGTAACTCAACCCAATTTGTTCGAGGGCTTCTAGAGAATTTGTTCCAACCCACAACCATAAGGAATTATGAGCACCAATAAAAAAACAATCAATTGGAAAAACCCACAACACCATGGCTATCTAGGAAATGGAAAGGCGAGGTTAAAACCACGTTCAATCCAAACAATCCTCCATGCCAATGACAACACATAACTAGAAAATCACATGCATATACCATGCATCCATAAATCAACAAGGAATTCACACTTGAAACTTGTTACCTACAAAGAAATCCAGCTATAGTCGTTGATCCACCTATTCCCTTGCGCTTTCCTGCTTTCCTTTGCCTTCTTTCTCCAAATCCAAGTGAATGCTAAAGTGCTGCAAGCATGCTCCAAGAATGCTCTATGCGTGCAAGAGTATGATATAATGAGAGAATATAAGAGATCTCAACCCAAAACTATCAAAAGGTTAACAACTAATCCTCAAAAGCCTTTTTATCATTGAGGCCCCTATTTTCTTCATTTTCCCTTCAATTTTCCTCACATGCAAATCTATGACCCTTCATCTCCCCTTTCTCCTTTTTTCCTTTATTTCATAAATAAAATGCCAATTACTGGCTCTTTGCCTTTGCCAATTTCCATAGCATTTAATTAATCACTAGTGATACGTCATCACTATGTTTTTCCCAACATTCAGCTTGAAATATGTGTCCCATGACCTTAGTCTTATTTTCATAGAAAATCAACTAGGGTTTGTTACAAAAAAACCAAGCTAAATCCTTAGCTCTTTTCATTAATCTCTATCTTGTACTCTCATAAAATATCAACAAACTCATAGTCTTGTGAGATTCAAAGTTAATCATCAACGTGGTAAGGAAAAATCATACAAAAGCTCACTCATTTTTGGAAACAACCATGACAAAAATTTAGCAATAAGTGCACAAATTTGAGCATGTAAGCCACTTTCGCATTCCCAAACAACTTAATAAAAACACAAATACTTTGGCAAAAGAGAATTCATTTGTTTCCTAAGGATCTCTTCACACTTCTTTGGGGAACTGGGAGTTAAATGTTTCTTAAAAGGTTAATTATGCATTTCTCCTCCAAAACTTTCGCTATGAACTTGAATAATCTCCACTATCTTGAATCATTAATCCATTATCATTTTAGCTTGACAAATGTCGTTTCATAATTTCCCACACATTCTTGATCGGAGTTGGCTTGTAATTTTCTCTTCCTAGGACAACCCTACCCTTTAAAACATATGATTCTCTCCATGATTTTGCAAGGTGGGATAATCATTGCTCATCCCCCCATCTATCTACACTGCTATATATATTGCTTCCTTCTCTCTAGTTTCAACATGACATCATTAGTCAGAATTGAATACACAAGGGGGTTCTTTGTTGTGTCTTCTCGATTGGAGAGGGTTTTACCTTTCGTTTTGGCCCTTACTCTTCTTACGTGCCCTCTCTCCTCTTTATTCAATATCCCCCCTCTCATGCTCTGTATTTTGATGTTGTATTTCCGGCTAGAGTAATAAAAGGTTTTCACTCGTCCTTCCTATATATCTCCTCATTTTTCCCTAGAATAATCCTTGGCATTTATCTCCTTCCATACATTTCTTTTGGCCCTCATCTCTTGTTTGCATTTTTCCTTATCTTTAGCTCAACATCTCCTATCTTTGTCCTTCCAAACTAGGCTTCTCATCTTTAGTTCATTCTTTCCTTTCCCTAATATTTGTGATTTGATCTCTAGCATCCCCCCCATTTGAATTCCCCCCTGCTTTCTCTTGTGGAGTTCAACATCCCTCCTGCCCATTTTTGAATTCTCTTGTAGGCAATGTTTCTCATAGGTTGGAAGGTGAGAGCTCAAAGAAAATATAGGAGGATAGAAACCATCATCCACACACTCTATATTCGTCTTTTGAATGAACTATTAGGCTTATATCCAACACTCTCTCAACTCACATGGCTGAATTTTTCATTCTAAAAAAATATAAATAAATAAATAACTAAATAATAAATAATTAATAATAAAAAATTGAAGTGGACATTGGCCTTTGTGCTCCACTAGGCTTCCAATCCTAGTCATTCAATAGATGGTTATCATGCTCTAGTGGAGGAACCCTCAATCAACCAAAACCAAGGAAGTCAGAATTAGGAAGAGCTAGTCCAAGAACAAGACAATGTAAACCATGAAATGGTGGATATGGAGCTTCACTTGTAGCAAATCTTCTCATAGATGTTTTGCAAAATCAAATTTTGGCAAGGTTTATACATATGAATTTATACTTGTAAATTTATAGAAAGACTAGAGCCTTTGATTGCCTATCTTGTTTAAGAAAGGCTTCAATATTTGAATTTTTTTGTGACTCAAGCTCTTATAGTCCAAATGTACTTAGTGATGTTCTTATATAATACACATGATACCTACTTTTTTAAAATAAAAATATTTATTTAAAAGTATGGGTAAGGAAAGTCACAACAATTTATAATATAGTGTTAAGTCTTTTTGAACATAGGTAACATTATTATTTAATAGTTGATTATAATTCCATCCCATTATTCTATTTATTAATGTTCTAAACCTAGATGAAAATTCATCCTCAAAATAATATGTCAAATCTTAGTTGTTAAATCCATCTTATTAAATATTGTTATTGGACACCAACTTTAAGTTTATATTCTAATTAGTGTAAGTACTTTAGTTTCTTGACTATCAAGTCAAATGAACTAGATTTGGTCATTATATAGTTTCTCTTCCATCTCGATGCATTTAGAGTGGAAAAGGTGGAGGAATCAATTCACGGGACCATTTTTACCGGCAGGGCCTAGTTTGGCAAAACAGGGTCTGAAATCATCTGGGAGCATTTTGAGGCATCAAACAATGTTTTTGGGGGTAAAACTTTGCCACTTTAGCCTTGCACCTTTTTATGCTATTCTACACAAAGATATTTCCAATGACACAAGAAGTCCATCAATCAGAGTCTGTATGCAAAAATTATGTCACTAAGAAGTTGACCTTCCTGTTTTCACCACCATGGTTCGAGAGGATGTCATGCTAGCCCCCATTATTCATGGAAAAGGGGCCAACCACGGGATTGTGATGTAAATTAATATAGAAGAGTCTATATTGTAACTCCGGTTAAGAGTTGATGTAGTCAAACTTAACCACTAGTAGGTTATTAAGTTGTGTTATAACTGAGCCACTAGGAGGAAGAGGCATTCCATTCTTTCAAGTGTATTTGTTCCATAACTATGCCAAAATAACTAAGAGGGATAGGAGGTAGAGCACACAAAGGTTATTTGTGCATTGTAGCGGCCCACGGGACACAAGCCATACTTATTTTTACTTGCAGCCATATTTCTAGACAAAGAAAGAGAGCGGAGCGACGTCACCTTCCAGCTGGGTTTTCTCCCGAAAGGGGTTACCAAAGCATATCATGTATCTTATGTGTGAGCTTTTATTTTGTCGTTCTCTATTTTATACATAATTTCCATTCTCATGCATGCAGTAGATACAGTAAAATCTACAAATCTAAAAATATACTAAAAATGTAATAGTTTAGAATTTCATATTTTTAATATAATATTATCAGATCTGTTGTGACGAACTGCCCAGTGGAATATCCATGACAATTTATAGATCATCAAAATTTTAGATCAATTCCTTTTCTTGGTTGATTTAAAGAGCCCAATTCTCACTCACCTCAAAACCTTTGCTTTAATCTGGTTGTTAATACACTTAATTATCTCAACGAGCTCTCTAAATCTATGTTTATAGTAGTGGTTTTCCCTTGTAAGTGATTTTGCATTTTACTGTGCACACATAGTGCTTAGTCTTATGGAAATGGTTTATTAAAGCCAAGCTACAAACATGTTCATGTGAATGTCCTACACAATGTTCCTTGATACTCACTGTAAATATGCACCATGTTTCTCCATTACAATATTTACCAAAAAAAAACATAGGACCTTAAACACACCCTTGTGCTAACATTGATCAATGATGTCTTTCACTAACCTCTTCTTTTATCCTATAGATTAAAGAGGCTTAAATGAGGTTTAAGATCTCTTTATACCCTAAAACTTTCACAATCCTATCCAACGATACATTTAATAGAGGGGAGATAAATTTTCTTAGTTTAATAGTTAGTTGTTATGACGTTGAAAGTTTATACACAAGTAAAATCCTTTAAAACATATAGCATGTGTGGGAATTTATTCAAATGTATGTTTTTTTTTACTTGACCCACAGGGGATATGAATCTGAGTCTCATGGCTTACGTAATACTTCACAACATGGTGATTGCCAATTGAGCACCCCCACGGGCTATTAGAAGGTATGTCAAGGATTATTGAGTATGATGTATATTTTTGTATTAATTTTACATTTATTAAGCTTAGAAAAAAAGAAGATGCAATAAATGACAAATATATATTATACGATCAATATTTAATAGGTTTATTCTTTTATTGGTGTGACCCATGGGGGATTTGAACTTTGAATCTCACGGTTTACATAATATTTCACAATAAGGTGATCACACTGCCCCGTGAACTTATTTTATTTCCAGCATTATTTTCCTTCTTCCAACATTATTTTTTTCCTTCAATTATATATTAAGTTGTATATCTCATTTGTACTAAGTTCTAAATATTTATTATTACTTTATATGAAACAAAAACACTAAAAGTAATGTTGAGGGCTTAAAAGTAACTACATATTTATTATTGATTTACATTTTTACCATAATTTAGGAAGCTTGTATAGGGGTTTTCTAATAATATATATATTATACTATATAATATATATATATATTTTTTAAATTGAGCTATACATTTTTTAAAGAGCTTGATAATAAGCTTTATTTTGTATGAATTACATAAATATAAATTATACATAAGTTTAATTCTTAATTATAGGGTCTTGCTAACTTTTAAAACCACTAAAATCATTATATGAAGTTGAATAAGTTTTAGTAAAATTATGCAAAACAAAATTATGTTGTCACGATTTTTTTGTTTGTTTTGTTAAGTAGTGTGAGTCTTGAGATAACTGTACGCTTAATCTTTGGGTTGAAAGACTGTGACCCACGAGTATCTAAGTCGTTAAAATCACCTAGGGATTGCACTCGACCAAGGTAAAAGTTAAACCATGTTAAGGGGCGATATGGATGGATTTTTCCCATGGAGTTTCAAATCGATGACCTTCACATCGCGAAGTGACTTAACAGTACACCCCATCACAATCTATTCTACACCTTGTGGCCATGTTGTCATGAGAACATTTTTTTTTTGTAAGTATGGCGTGATTACATCTTTATCATGTCCAATATATCACCCCGATTGGGGTAGGGAATTGAACTAGTGACTTCACATCAAGAAGTGCCTTAATAGAGCACCGATCATTGTCTATCCAAGACCCCATGGACGTCATGAGAACATGATTTAAATACAATGTATGAATTATTAGTATAGATCCATCTTAACTCGAGATCTATCAAGCCTCAAGAGGAATCAAATCTCTTAAAATGCGAACTCCTTTTTGAGTGCAAAACTTGAGGAAAGTTTTGAGCCTTGAGAATTTTGATTTCTCTCCTTGTTGCACTGAGAGGTGCTTTGCGGGCCAATATGGAAGAGATGTTTTAAGTTATGTAATGTTATATAAACATTGGACCCGGTCAAATTATATAAAAATATAAATAAAACTAAAATTAATTAATAATATAAATGTAGAAATAATTATAAAATAATAAGCAACCTAAATCCATAAACTACCAGATATATCAGCACAAAGAGGGATCAATCTCTCGAAGTGCAAACATTTCCTCAATTTTAAGGGATATAAAACATTTGACTGTCCAAAATATAAAAAAATCAAATAACTAAAATTAAATTTAAATAGTATTATTTTTTTTTTTAATATTTATATATATATTAAATAATAAACCAAACTAGACCCATATAACTTCAGATCTATCAAGCACAAAGAGGGATCAAATCTCTCGAGGTGCAAACATTTCCTCAAGTTTTGCACTAAGAAAAGAGGTTTGCACCTTGAGAGATTTGATCCCTCTACATGCTCAATGGATCTATAGTTAAGATATATATATATATATATTAAAACCATGATAATACATATAGTTCATTATATATAAGCTTTGCATTTTTCTTTAACATATTTTATAATTTTTTGAGTTTAATTTTTTAATGTGATATGAATAACATTGATTTTACACTATGACCCAGGGGTATCCAGGCCGTCAAAATCATCCTGGGATCGCAACCGGCTTGGGCCACACCAACCCTTAACATGGTTGGATTTTTGCCCGCGATATTTCAAACCAATGACCTTCACATCACGCAAGGCCTTAACAATACACTCCATCAACATCTATTCTATGCCTCATGGACATGTTGTCATGAAAATACTCTTTAAATACAATTTATGAATTATTGATATAAATCTATCTTAACTCGAGATCTACCAAGCCTCGAGAGGAATCAAATCTCTTAAAATGCAAATTCCTTTTTGAGTGCAAAACTTGAGGAAAATTTTGCAACCCCAAAGATTTGATTTCTCTACTTGTTTCACTAGAGGTGTTCTCCAACCCAATATGGAAAAGATGTTGTAAGGTTATGTTATGTAAACATTTTGACTCGATCAAATTACACAAAATAAAAATAAAAATAAAAATAAAATAAAATTAAAAATATAAAATAATTACAATTATAATAAATTATTATTAATAATTAAATCAACCTAGATCCATATTAACTCTAGATCTATTGAGAGGGATCAAATATCTTTTCACTCTAAAACAAGTTAGCATCTCAAGATATTTGATTCCTTTAGATCTATTGAGAGGGATCAAATATCTTTTCACTCTAAAACAAGTTAGCATCTCAAGATATTTGATTCCTTTTGACCCTTGGTAAATTAGAAGTTTAATCTCCCCCTTTAAATAGGCCATATTCCACATGAATGTCATGGGTCAATTCCATGGGTTCTCAATACCATGGGTCATTTTTATTTTTATAAGGTTCATTTTATTTTGTTATTTTATTTTATTTTTTTAAATTTTATTTTGTTTGAGTTAAAAGGTTTACATTACAATACATTAGTCTCTTTATTATTTATTTATTTTTGTAATTTGACTTAGTCAAAATGTCAAACATTATGTTACAACATCCTTACCATATTGGGTTGGAAAGCACCTCTTGACACAATTAAATAAATACAAATTATAAATAAATATTATCAATAATAAAAGAAACGCCTAGATTATCTTAACTTTGTTCTACCTTAGTGTGAGATAAAAAATCTATCAAATGCAAACATCACCCAAGTTTGCATTCAAAAAAGAGGTTTCACCGGCGGAAGATTTGACCTCTCAAGTGATAGGATCCACATTAAGAGATCTAGGCTGGTAATGTGCCAGAGGCACTCTCAAGCCGAGGTGTGGAAATATGAATGGTATTAAAAGAACACTTTGAACTAGTAAATTACATAAAATAAAATAAAATAAAATAAAATAAAAATTATTAATTAATGTCCACTCGATAATTAAAATTAAAAACTAAAAGATAGAATTGGAGAGGTCAAATTATTTAAAATTAAATTAAAATTAAAAATTATAACAAGCTAATGCTTATTGTGCCAAGAGGCACTCTCCAACCCAGTATGGAAGAAATGATGTTGTTGTTGTTTTTTTTTTCAACCCGAGGAAAATCCAAGGAGATCCACCCAAAGGGATCACATCTTGTTGGCCAAACTAATTAGAACCTTACCCCGAGGGTGTTGAGGAGAATTAACCCCGTGGCCTTCCAATGGCGAGGTGCTTTAGCAATGAGACCTTGACCAATTGAGCTAACCCTTGGGGATTGTTGTAATGTGTTATGTTATAAAAAACGATATAT